>VXCM01000426.1:0-66552 GCA_014773175.1 Lucifuga dentata
TCGTTTTAGTTGACATAAACTCCTTCATACTGAATTACATGCAACTAGTTGGAAAACATAGTAAAATATTTGAGGCTTACAAGCAGCCTCTGTAGTTAATTAGAGCTAACTAGCTAGCCTGCAAGCTAATTAGAGCTAAATAACTTAATTTGAGGGTTGAACACTGGTTATAATGGTTTGTCATACAAATGTTCTTACCTTGTGCTTCACTTTTGCTCCTCTGCACAATTCTTAGCTCCTTAGATAGAATCTCCTGAAATTAATCTTCATATTTGTCCACGATGTCGATTGTCACCTTTCACGTTGAAAACTTCTTTTGCTGGTGAAATCCTTCCTACTGAGGACCAGGAAGTGGGTGGTACTCAACCATATTTGGAATATGTGTGTGTGTGGAGTAGTGAGTGCATTACCAGCCAGAAACCATAAGGGGGTGGAAGCGAACACCACACACACACACACACTGACTAGCAAACATGCATTATGGGCCATTGCTAAAAAAACACACAGGCACCTTCAGAATAGTTCCTGTATTCATTGAAAAGGGTTTCCCTCATGGGGACCTGATTTTTAGTCCCCATGCCGCAACAGGNTATTCATTGAAAAGGGTTTCCCTCATGGGGACCTGATTTTTAGTCCCCATGCCGCAACAGGTCCCCATGATGTGACTGTGTAAACAGATGTTTGTCCTCACAACGTGGTGATTACCAGAACACACACACACACACACACACATACTGTTTCAGCAGTACTTTCAATGTAGGCAGAATTTTGCTTTGAAGCTAACAGCTGGGTTCCTCTCATCTCAGAAGCATTTTGCTTATAAGGAGAACTGAATAAGAGCACGACTGTCCTCACACAATCTACAGAATATATTATATAGGCTGTAATATTATAAGCTGGTGAGTCGAATTTTAAATGCACTAGAGGAGATATATTTTATGTTTTGTGCTGTGCACTGAAAAATCCAAGGATTTCATGCGCAAAATTACATTACCATGTGCCAAATTCATAGTGATCCAGAGAAGATTGCTGTGCTTTTCACAACAATGTGAGGAGAAAAAACCTTTACAATGGCCCCTTCGATGAAATGCCTTCCTGAACACAGCATACAGACCACAACCCGTGTGATCTCACTTCCTGTTGAGGATTTACTGATTCTGATTGGTGTGTCTACTTCTAAAGACACCAGCTGAAAGAGATGTTGGTCTTCTGTGAAGAAAAGTCAGAAGTTCAACTTATTGTAAAAGGCCACCATTTACTGTTGCTTGAATTGAAAGTACACGCTGTACCAGATGGGCAGAAAGAGAAAGCAAACAGCAGAAAGACAGAATTATAAGCGCATGTGCAAATCCAGAGACTTATGCAGAAAATGAGCACAGACATTAAAAACTGGTTGACTTGATGGTGTTGTAGCCTCATGCTACAAAAAAAAAAAAAAATCGCATCTGATACAGCCGAATGCAGCCAAAGCTGGTGGTTTGATCCTCGCAGTGAGTGGTGACATGAGGAGTTCAGACATCCCGGCATTCTCTGCAGGAGACCCATTATTGTGTGCACAGATCACTTCAGCATTCAACTACCCAAAAACCACAACTTCAGGCACAATTTGTACTGTGTAGCACATACAATAAGTACTGTATACTGCCATTTATCCAGCACTCTATTCTAAAATGGCATCATTTCGTCTTACAATAAGTCCCCAACTAAAAGAAGGACTGTCTCATGCTACTGCTGCAAATATTTTAAAGGGGACAGATTCTGTTTTTTTGTTATTTTCCCTCATTTATAGATTAACGTAATAGAAAGTATGTGTTTTACATTGTCAAAACTGCAAACCTTGAGGGTCACGCTTATAAAAAATACATCCAGCAAGCCAAACCGAAAGGTCCTGAACTGCTCTGTGAGCTTTGTTTTTGATTAGTCCTTTATTTCCATAACATGTTTAAGTATATAACAGATAGCATATAACAGGTGTGGTTAAACACCAACCAAGCACGAGGCTAGCGAGCGAGTGTTGAGCCAGCATCTGTGTTTTGCCAGCTAAGTTGCAGATAGCCAACCTGAACAAAGTGGGTTTTTTGGGAGAGGAGCTTTAAAGAGACAGTCCCTAAAACAGCCTGTTTTCACTAAGTGTGCACAGTCATGTCACAACAAGGGAAAGTAGAAGTGGGCCAATGTATTTAGAGCATTGCAAAGGTTTTAAACTAGACCCCTAAATGAAAATAACAAGAAAAAAATGTATAACATGTCCCTTTTGTGTGCACTACTCAACACCTGTGCCAACGCAAGAGAGGAGGTGACATCCCTGCCACAAATAACCAAATGCTTCCTCCTTGTTTATTATGACTTCTAGGAAAATATGCAAAAGCAAACTTTCCTGACCAACATTTCATTTCTGATAATTATCTGACATTCCTCAACCACTACAAACACTGGCTTTCAAGACAATCCTACACATTTAAATCCACATCAAGGGAAGGACAAAGTGAACAAGGGAACAAGTGGACACTGGTTTACAGAAATGGTTAAGAAATGAGAGTCTGAGGGATCAAAGAAGGCTTGATAGTTGGCCTGAGATTTGCCTGTCTCATTAGAAGTCTGTCTCACTGTCTGCAGATTAACAGACAGTGCTCGGTCACTAGCTGTAATTAGACCACTGATCTAGCATAATCGCTTTTTAATGATAAGAAAGCACACTGTCTCCAGGCATAGCTCAGACAGGACATCTTAAAGGACCATACCCATGATTTTGCTTTTTTTTTTTTTTTTTTTTTGCAAGTTAATTTTAATAGTGTACTGAAATGAACTCAAACAATGGCAGCCTGGAAGGTAGGAAAAACAAGTGTAATATTTACAGCTCCAGTAGTATATTTTTGGAAATTGTTGTCAGTAACATAACATGTATACGGGTTATATTAGCTCAAACATGCTAAATCGCCAATATTGTCCTTTAAGCAGCATGAGGCCAAGGAACAGATTTCTAGTTTAAGTGTAGGAAACAGGACTGTGTGTGTGTGTGTGTTACGTGTTTGTGTTGACTTGCTTTGATGTCAATGACAGACGGTGCCTAGTTCCACTTCATGCCAAATTTAAGGCTAAAGTGAAGCTCGTGTCTCTCAGCGAGTCTCCAGGGCCTCTTGTGTATCAATATTTTTTGAGCAAAAGCCAAATCAGCATGTTGGAATAATCAAACATCAGTTAGGCTACACCAGTACTGAGAGCGTATTATGGAGGCAGCTCATCAGTGAAGTGGGAGTATGAAGGAGAGCAGTAGGGCTCCTCAGACATCACGGACTGCTCACACACACACACACACACACACACACACACACACACACACACATACAGGAATCTAATTTTGCCATTACAGTGTATATAGACTAATGGTTTATCATCTAGAACCACAGTAATTACTGGTTGTATTATGGTGGAGTGCATTACTAATGTGTGTGAGTGTGTGGGTGTGTGTATGTGTGTGTGTTAGGGCTGCAACTAACGACTATTTTGATAGTCAAATAATCTATCGATTATTGAAACGAATAATCGATTATTCAGATTATGAATTGCACAATTACTCAATGGCTCTTATTTAGCTATCAGCTTTTAAATTTAGCTTGAGGTTGTTTTAGGTGTGTGCTAAGTGCTAAGTTACAATAAAGACAATAAATATGAATACTTCATTCAAAAATGCATCTTAACAAACTTTGCTGCTGATACAACAGAATGATCAACTGAATTCAGGTCCTGTCATGTTCCGTAGCATTTAACTGTAACATCCACCATTTTATCAGATCTGTGACCACTGCTGATACAAAAGGTAAATAAAAATTACAATATCCATTTTTTCTGTCAAAATTTAAAACCAAAGATAAGCAAAGTAGCAGCAATAAAATAANTTACAATATCCATTTTTTCTGTCAAAATTTAAAACCAAAGATAAGCAAAGTAGCAGCAATAAAATAAAATTTAAAAAAAAGCTACAACAGTTTTCCCTTAATCAAATAAATCAAATATCCATCTAAATTTTAAAAAAGTAAACAAGAGGGAGGTATAGATTTTTTGTGATTTAGAAACTATCTAATTATCCGGTGTTCCCGGACGCAACACATTCTCCAGCTGTGAACGTCACAACGTTTAAGATTGTAAAGTTCAGGCACATTTGGAACATTTCTTTGTGAATAATAATTATTTGTGACTCTCAACACCATTAAAATTCATTGATCAAGAGAAAATGTATAGAAAACATTATAGCTCATAATGTGAAGTAACATGGCTTTTAACATTAAGCTAATGTAGCTAGCTAACTAGCTTACCGAGATGAGTCTTCATCATCCAGAGAGTTAACGTTAAGTGTTGCCATTGCGCTTCACTGGCTTCACTTCACTCCAGTAAGCGGTGTCACTTCCGTCATAGATGATGTCACCAACTAATTGATGTTTAAATTCGTTGGCAACTAATTTGGATTTTTGTCGACTACGTCAATTATTCGTTGCACCCCTAGTGTGTGTGCACATACAGTAGGTTATGGGTGTCAATTAGTGTTTAACTTTATTAGAAAAAACATGACATTGTGATACTTTTGCTATTTGTGATATGTTGCTGCAGTATAAAAAGCAAGAATCCAAAACCAATAACATAATTTCATCATAAACTGTGATATTATTTACAATAATCAAAACAGATTTAAAGATTACACATAAAAACCTTGCATGGTTTTGTTTTCTATCAAGGTAAAGTGAAGCAACAGATGGGCTCACGTTGCTGTGAACGTCACATTAAGGCTGAAATAAGATGACATATAGTTCAGCCCGCAGCCTGGTGCATTCAACGTAAGACATGTGATCACAGCAGAATGCACCTTTAGGTGATCAAAAATGAAGCGGTGTGTACGTGTCTATGTGTGCATATACTGTACATGTACGAGTAAAAGGGCTTGACTGTGTGTACATGTGTGGATACCTGTGTGTGATAAACAAGAAGGTATAGTACGTGTTTACAGTTGAATGCATGCGTGTGTGCGTGCACGTGTGTTAAAGGACCATACCGGCGATTTTGCATGTTTAAGCCCAATATATACTACCTCCATACACATTACTGACAAATCATTTCCAAAACATGAAACCATATGTATTTTTTCTGTTGTTTGTTCCAAATACCCTTATCTTTCAAAATCAAATGTTCAGGTGATATACACCCACCTTCAAATTCAGTGTTTCACCTGCTAACACTTTTGGACTATTGTAGAAAGCATGTCATTTTAATTTCTTTGTAAAAGCCATCTTCTCCTTGGTGGAGACATACATTATTTTGCATGCAGCTCCATGTTGGATCTTAAATAAAGTTACTTCAACAAAAACTTAACAGACTCGTTGTTTGCTCTGATGGATTACGTATCTCATTTCACGTCTCTACAAATTTATTGTAAGAGTGTACTGGAATGAAATGAAACCAATCGCAGTCTGGAAAGTAGGAAAAACAATTCTAAATTTTACCACTCCAGTGGTATATTTTGGGAAATGGCTATGTCACTAATGGGCTCAAACATACTTAATCGCCGGTATTGTCCTTTAAGGCAGCATCTACTGTGTCTCTAACAGCCCATTTCTAACACCAGCTGACAGCTGGTACAGATGCTAGGAGGCAGAGCAGGAGAAAGTGCTAAGGATGTTTCCAAACATCAAAGATTTAAAGGCCAACACAGCCAGGGAGGAACAGTACCTACCACAACAAAATGAGACAAACACATCCACCAGTGTTTGACATCTTTGTGTGGGTCTGTGTGTACGCTTTGAGACGGCAGCACAGTGTATTATGGGACAAAAGCCAAAACAGTGCCAGCAAGAGACGGAGCCTCTAAATGAGACAGTGCTGTGGCCTAAACAGTACGGAGGATCTCATCGATTTTTAATGTGTTGGCCTAGTCTGGCTTATTGTGTGAGACACGGCAAACAAATCCTTTACTGAAGTACAAGTACCAATACCACAAAATACTAATTATTCAAAATTCTACTTATGTAAAAATAAATAATTATCAGTAAAAAGTACTCAAGAATCAAAAATAAAAGACCCATTACCAAAAATGGGAAGAATGTCACATTTTTAATGCATTAACAAGTATCTGGCCTCACAACAAGAACGTTCTGGTTTCAAATTTGACTGGGGCCTTTCTGTGTGGACTTGGCATGTTCTCCTCATGTCTGCCTGGGTTTCCTCCAAGTATTCCTCCCACCTCCAAAAACATGCAGGTTAGGTGATTTGGAAATTCTAAATTGCCTGAGCATGAATGAATTTGTTTGTGTGTTAACCCTGATAAGCTGCCACCTGTTCAGGATGTACCCTGCCTTTCACCCAATGCCCAATGGCTGGGATAGATTCCAGTCCCCCGGCAACCCCCCCCACACACCACACACAATAAGCAGGTATTGAGAATGGATGGATGGTGATGCTTTTTTCTTGCTACATAATGGATAGTTTTATCTCTTTATGAAGGTAAAAATTAAGCAATCCCAGAAGGGAAACTCACTCTGAGCTGAACTGCTCACAAATCAGACATATGGAACCTGTGATAAGAGGTCACAGGTCAACAAACCAAAACAACAAAAGTACCTCCAACACTTTAAAACATTAGCTGAAATGGGCTTTGCACTGGTAATAATGAGTACTTTTACTTTGGATACTTTAGCAAACTCGTCACAAAATGATTCACACATTAATGTTCCTGCCAACTGAACACAAATACATGAGCATTCATTGCTGTCTGATTCATCTTTGCTGCTAATACTTTCATACTTTTAAGTAAGATCATCGTGGAATTACTTTTACTAACGTAAATGATCGGAATACTTCTTCCAGCCGTGCTGGTAGCCCACTCCTTCAAAGTAGCGGTTTTAGGATCCATGTGTAACGTTGCAGCGATGTAACGGCTACATCCCGGCAGGATGTACGATCCGATCCTCCGGTCACAGACTTACGGTTCAATTACCGGCGCCTGCAGCGGAAACGAAGCTTTTCTCCGGTGGAACTACAGATTTTTAGATCTACAGATTGTTGAGCCTCGAACTCGGTAAAGTGACGAGCTGAAACTGCTGAAAGAAGAAGGAGTCGGACATGCCTGTGCTGCTGCTGCCGCCGAGAAAATCCCCTTCTTCCCCCCGTGTAGTTACAAGCAACCCACGCTGCGTGTACGTTCTACTCCGCCACAACTGGCAACATTAGTACTCACCACGGTCCGTGTAAACTCCAGATGTTCACATTGAAGAA
Organism: Lucifuga dentata; assembly: GCA_014773175.1. Taxonomy (NCBI): domain Eukaryota; kingdom Metazoa; phylum Chordata; class Actinopteri; order Ophidiiformes; family Bythitidae; genus Lucifuga; species Lucifuga dentata. Next base: position 7,261 of record VXCM01000426.1, read on the forward strand.
CTGATATCCTACAGGTCTAAACTTGTCCCGTTACTGTGGCCAGTATGTGTTTGACTTAGTGTGTGTGTGTGAGTGTGTGTATGAGTCTCTTCTCTCCTAAAGTCACTCCTTGAGGGCGGGGCTGGAGAGAGAGGGAGGGGGGAGACTCAAGCACGGATGCAGACACACTTCAGGGCAGTGGTGCACAAAGTGGGACCCCGGGCTTCCAGGGGTTCTCCAAAGGGCCCCCACCCCTCAGCAAAAATAAACAAGGGTTTTTACCTTAAATGTTCTATTAGTGGGCAGGGCCTTTATTTACCTCAATGGCAGAGAGAACCCAGCCAGTGTAAGATACAGGCTTTTATTGAAGACAGGCCTTTATTTGTAATTTTAAGCTGTATAACTTTGTGCTTCTCGCCAAACTTTCCCTCTGCTGTGTCATAGTTTGTGTCCTTCAGTTTTCCATTAAAACCCTGGGAATGATGGTAAAATCCCTTAAGTCTGCGCTTCCTGCAGCAGCTGCTAAGGGACACGTGGTGAGATGTCAAACTGAAACAAGAGCCTTGTACCCGGCTTGCAGCGTGTCCCACTGCTGATAGATGCACCATACATTTAAGATAATAAAAATTTAAAATTTAAAAAAAAAAAATTAAAAAAAAAAAAAAAAANAAAAAAAAAAAAAAAAACACTGACGCTATGGAGAAACATTTCACAGTGTGACCTAGTCAGCTTTTATAAAGGTTCATTTTCACCCACTTTACCCACTTTTCCAGGTTGGTGTGTTACAGTGGAGTGTCACTCGCCCCTCGCCAGGGAGCTCCATTTTTATGGCTTTGTTTCACACCGAGTCCGGTCATTCCTTCTGGCTGAAAGAACAACGGCCAGAGATGGTTTTAAAGCAGTTTGGTACTTAAAAAGTAGATATTGTCATCTGGTTATGGAGCCTAGGACGGCTCAAGGAGAGAGAGAGAGAGAGAGAGAGAGAGAGAGAGAGAGAGAGAGAGAGAGAGAGAGAAGTCGTTCAAATGATTTAGTAAATCATTCAAATTACTTTCCCCCATCCTTCTTGAGCCTCCCAGGCTGCGCAGTTAGCGATCTGGACCAGTAACAGACATATACCAACTAGGCCTTTATTGGAGACCATCTACTATTTTGTCCTGCTGACTTTACCTCCCAGCTATAATTGGAGATGGGCCATTATTTGAATACCGGTTTTTAATAGAGAATTTACAGTATATTAACATTCATAAGAAGTGAGGACACCCCATACGTTTACATGCACATTTTACTCCAATTTTCTGTCTGTCCTGAGATTTAGACAAAAATACTTTGTAAAGGCCGTTACACACCAAGACGTACAATACATGACATGAAATTGCAAATTTTTCAGAGTTGAATTTATTGCGGTAAATATGTTTACACCAAACATGATGCAGTTTTTGCAAATATTTACGGAAGTTCACGTAGTAAATACGTAGTAAAGGCCATTACACACCAAGACGTACAATACATGACATGAAATTGCAAATTTTTCAGAGTTGAATTTATTGCGGTAAATATGTTTACACCAAACATGATGCAGTTTTTGCAAATATTTACGGAAGTTCACCACAAAGAACACTGCACTATGAAAAAAATGGAGTCAACATCAAGTGATGAGGACTTGTTGCTGATTTTCCATTAAAAAAGGAGGGAAAAAAACTGAGATTCTGATGCATCTGATACTAAGGAGGGGGCAAGAGCATGGAGAATTTCATTGTTTGATACAGGAATTAAAGCTTTATCATGACTGCTTTCAGACAACGACTGAGCTGAGGGTCAACCCACTGTCATCAGATGAAGCTCTTCAGCTGTCCTCCTTCACACTTTGTCTTTATAATTGTTGTCTTTATCATTTCTGTCCCTTTTATTGTACTGGACAGCATTTCATGACACATAAATAATCAGATGATTTGCTGTGTTCAATGTTTGAAATGTGTTCACAGCAAACAACACTTTGATTGGTTCAATGTGTTGTATTCACAGGCAAAAAGCTGGAAAAGTCAAGCTTGAGCTAAAAAAAATAAATACAGCAATTTCGTTAAGTGAAATTCCACTGTTGTGATGTGAAAGGCTCCATTAACAGGGCGTGAGTTCTAAAATTATTATTAACATGCAAAATGTTCACATGAATTATTCGCTTCTGGTGCACAAAGGTCTTAAAGGACCATACTGGCCATTTTGCATGTTTGAGCCTAGTACAGTATATTCAATTTTCATACACATAATGTTACTGACAATCATTTCCCAAAGCATAATGCTGGAATGGTGAATTAAAAAAAAAATGTTTTCCTACTTTCCAGACCGCCACTGGTTTTAGTTCATTCTGCTATTAAAATCAACATGTTGATACTTGAAACGTATCACCATTCTTGGGATAGGTAATCCATCATCATGAACAAGACATGTATTCAGTTTTGTTTTTTTTTTTTTTTTTTTTTTTTGAAGTTACATAATTTTAGTGTTTAAGCGCAATAAAAAGCAAAGTGAATGTATGTCTCCATCACGGAATATAGTCTCAAAAGACAACCTGCGTTTATCGAAAAAATTTAAATGACCTTGACTTCATAAGGCTGCGTAACTATTAACCGGTGAAACAGTGATTTTTAAAGTGGGTGTATCGCTTGAATATTTGATTTTGAAGGGTTAAGAGCTTCTACAAAATATCAGGAAAATTGAAATACGGTTTTATCCTTTGGGAAATGGTTGTCAGTAACATAACAACACGTATGAAAATTGAATATATTAGGCTTAAACATGCAAAATGGCCGGTGTGGTCCTTTAAGATGTATACATGGATGGAATTAATTGGATGACATCATTCACTGGATACATGACTCGTTGCTTTTCCAGCTTATGAGGGGAAGCACAACAGGTGAGAGGAAGGTGTTTGTTGATTGTGAACCGATAATAAAATGATTTGGATTGTTACATGCCTGAGAACATCTACTTACAATCGCATAATGTACGCCTGTTACTCAGAGAACAGATTTAAATGCTGATGTCAAACTGATTATGCTGACATCTGGAAAAATCAATTTATTGGTTTAATCAAAGTAGAATCTAAATTTTAATGTGCATGTAATATACTGACTGAGTGATATGTATGCTACTTCTTGCTTTATGGAATTGATTGAGCTCTATAGTGGACTGGTTTCATAAATGGGCCTCAGCGAACTTCCTCTAAAAAATCCAAGTGTTTTTCAGTGAACGCTAATTAAACAAACAAAAATTAAAAAGCAATGAGCCTTATAGCTTATAGCATCACAACCATGTCCATTAAAACCTGTTTAAAAACTCTATAAACCAAAGCATTTAAATTCTTGTTTCACATCTCCAAACATAAGCCCACTGTATATTCTAGCCATTGGTAATAAACACTCTTGTCATAGACTTGTGTTATCCCTTCACAATTGTATTTAGATTTATTATTTAGCAGCATTTTTGCTTAATGCTCACAAGAGGAATCAAAAATATAGCAGTTGAAAATTAAATTACAGCGTTTGCACCATTGGTGAATTTTTCAGGTGCAATACTGCACCTGAAAAATTAACATGATCTCTGAGATTTCTCTGCCCCTCTCTGGGATTTCCTCTTTCTCTGTATTTTTGTCTCTGCCTTACTTACTCTCCCTTTGTCTGTCAGACTCTTCTACCCCGCCTCTGCTTTGTGTCTGTGCTCTGCAAAATGCTCCATAATAACAACTCATTCAGTCCAAAAGCCTTAGGTGACATTACTGCACATGTTTATAACACTATACAACTTGTTTCAAGAATTTTTGGAATAAAGGGTGTTATGACCTAGTCTAGGGGAACCATGGTCATAATATAAAAATGTGTCTCCCACTCTCCCACTCCCAAGGAAGACCGTTACAACATTATAGAATCAAATGCAGACTGCCTTATCCAGTATTGCTACAAGAAAGAAGTGCTCATTGCTAGAAAATTTTCTGCTAGAAACTGTATCAGAGCAAGTGGAATTATCTTATACTGTACGTTTGACAGATGTTTTTCTTTTGATGGTTTGTTTGTTTGTTTAAAGAAAAATAAATCTTAAAAGTTGCATCAGAAAAATGTGAGACTAACTGACTAGTTAAGATGCATGTTTTGTGCAGAGTTACAGGAAAGACTATAATATGCTCATAGGATTCCTGGGGGATAGGAAAAATTCATTTCCTAGTGTCAGTGATGCTCCAGGCAGTCGGGAGCCGAGGCAAAATCATTTCAATATGAAGACGTCATTAAGCTTTTGAAATGGTACAAGATTACCAAAAACTTATGATGAGCTTCTTGAGAATTATTTACTAATGAATCTGTTGCTCAAGAGTTATGTGCTAAAACGTGAAGATATTCAAATATAAGAGGTGTACATAGCACAAATACTGTAGGTGAAGATAAGCACAAATACTGTAAATACACTATCTCCACTTTAAACATGTAAACATCACCATAATAATAATAATTTATTAAAATAAAACACATTTATTCACACTTGGCTCATAAAATGAGGGCAATGAAAGGGTCAATGACTGTGAAAATGATGTCCCAGCAGCACACACAGTGAGCTGAGAATCTAGGTCAATAGTAAAAGTTGACATAAAATTTTGGTTCATACACCCCTCCTCTCTCCTCTATCCCCAATCTGCATGGTCCCATAGACAGGCTAAATACTCTGCTCTTTACATATTTCATGAATTTGCACTGCTACACTTGCCCCACTTCTGCCACGAAACAGACAGAGGTGGTTATTTGTTATTTTAAAAAAAAAAAAAAAAANAAAAAAAAAAAACAAAGAGAGAAGTCATGGTTAAGAGTGAAGAATAAGTCTTTCCCATGTCCCTCAGTTTGTTGCTAAAGTTTATTCTGAAGCCATTTGACTTTGGCAATGCAGGTCCAGGAGAGGCTGGAAATGATGAATCTGATCATTAAGTACTGATGGGTAGAAGATTTGAAAGTGCGTGTTTCAAGTCAGAGCCTCTCCATCATCTGTTTTATGGTTTAATTAAGCAGACAGACAATCAAACAAAGAGCTATTGATGTGACTAATAAGACAAGCACACAGACAGTAAATATCTGATGCTGCAGCCTTCTTCCTGAAGGAAAAACAATCTTACTTCATGTGGTGCTATTAAAGCTGTATCATGAGTCTGCTCTACACTGCACAGAATGTATTTCTGCTCTGCATCGATCCATCCTCCCCTTTATAGATCTATCTCTTTCCTTCTCTTCCCTCCTGTTCTCTCTCTCTCTCTCTCTCTCTCTCTCTCTCTTGGATCTGTGCCCATTTGATGCCTCCAGCATGAGTCCATATTGCCAAATCTCCCCATTAAGATATTAGCACATCAACAACAATGAAGTATGCTCTTATTATCGGTCATTATCAGCCAGTTTTTATTGCAATCAATGGCATATCAATCAGACTGCTATTTATCACAATGTAATTTAAATATTTATGTATTGCCCTTTTTTTTTTTTTTTTTANTTTTTTTTTTTTTTTTTACAGCACAGTAGTTCTTGATATTGATCTTCCTCCTGTAGTTAAAAGCATAGAATGTTGTCAATACTGCAACATGAGGATTCTTACAGGGAATATGAGAATGCATTGTATTTGTCTCCAGTTTTATGACTTTCTCCATGATTCTGTCTTTTTTTTTTTTTTTNTTTTTTTTTTTTTTTTTTGATAAGAAAATGTAACATCAACTCATGTGACAAATCCATACAAGTTCACATCTTATTGTTTTACATAACACTGAAATTGGTGGTGCTTGGCCATTATATCCTTACATAGAGAGATACCTCAACAGGCATGAATCACTGACTCTGAGACTGTCTGTACAAATGTTCCCCTTGAGACATACAGATCCTATATGTGGCTATAGGTCCTATTTTTACAGCAACAGATGCCTAATTTCTTTGACACTCCTGTCTTGTTGGTTTCACACAGGGAGCTGCAGCACTAACATGCCGTTTTCTCTTCTACTATAAATACACTTTCTGCTGTCCATCATTTAGAGGGGAAATTGATCAAAATGTATTTGTTGTGCAAATGATTGCATATGAGGAATGGAGATGCAAATTTTACAGTTGCAAATGACAGTGTCTCTGAGGACACTCAATTGGTAAAAGGAGCACCTATAATAGAATACAGAAATAGCATCTGATGCTGAAGTGGCACTAAGAAATCATGGGGGGCGTGCTTCCTGTGGAGGAGTATTTTTTAGTAGAGGACAGATTAGAATTAAGTGTGAAAGCAACAACTTGAAAATACAGTGAGAAGCATAAAAGATGGAGCAATTGAATGCAACTTATCCCTCATCTTGGTTAATGTTATGCATTGTCAGTCTGTGAAGCCCAGGAATAGAAAATATTTTTATCATGAAGTTCAGACTCTTATGGTGAGTATAAAGGGAATGTCCATTTTAACCGTGAAAATTAATCTGAAATAAATTACCACATTCATTTGATTTGGACTGCTTGAACTGCAGGAGAGGCATTTCCCCACACACATTTATCTACTATTACACTCCTAAAGAAAAATTATATCAGCCACTAACCTAAAAAAGAACCCCCCNCCCCCCCCCCCAAAAAAAAGTGGAATTTTGTACAAAGGTTCTGCTGTGCAAGCAATTCTGAGACACAACAGGTGTCATTATTATTGTCAAAGGAAAATGAATTTACAAATAAGTGTTTGGACATACTATAAGTTACTTGCATATTGCTTATGTCTCAGTTGAATGGAGAAATCACACATCCAGTGCCTATACAAAAACAGACAATTTTTGACAGTTTAATATCATTTAGTTCTGGAGAAACCTCAAAGTCCTGTTTTTAATAGCAATAAATGGTGTTTGCAGCACAACAATTTTCATCTTAATAATGGAATTGTTTTATTTTCTCTGTCATTCTGATATACACTTTATTTTGATATGTTGTTGCTGCAGATCTAATGCAGTTTTCTGTGAATATATTTTTGGTTTTATGATGTAGGATTTCTCTGTAAGTTTTTGTATAAGGATGAGTTTGCTTCAGACCATCTTAGCCAGACAAACACACATGTTATTGTCCTGCTCTCAGTCCTGTCATAACAGCCTATGATTACCACATACACACTTTATGCTGAGAGGGATAATAATCTGGGAGTCGGAGCATTCTCGTTAACCAGATTTTTTGTAATCCCTCATTGGCAAGCCTGCCCTTTGTACTGTTTCCTTTTTCTTTTCTTTTCTTTTCTTTTCTTTTCTTTTCTTTTCTTTTCTTTTCTTTGCTTGTTTTTTTTTNTTTTTTTTTTTTTTTTGCTTCAGCTACAATAAAAAGAATTTCTCCAGTGTCCTCTATTCTTGACATTGTTTAGTTTCCCTTTTATATAGACTGCCAGTAACTATAAATGTCTACAATATAAATCCACATCCAGACTTTGACCAAAGCTCTATTTACAGCTCTGTGAGTTTAGCCCGTTTCAGTACGAGCAAAAATGACACAGCGGCTTTCCAAATGTTAAAACACACAGCACCAATAACAGCAGAGGGTAATTCTCTCTCTGCTGGAGGCATTTTGTGGAGAGATTCTGCAGCCAGGCCTGTGTGGGAGTGCCACTGAGGTCTAAGATGGAGAACAGACACTGACAGACAAAAAACTCTCCTTTAACACAGGCAAACCAGTATTGTTTGAGGCATTTGAAAAATAAATGACCAAATATTCACTTAAAAAATGGATGAAGGAGGTAATTTTTAAAAATGCACCATCCAACACTTTAAGATCTATCAAGCGAGACATTTAACTTCTATTTTCTCCCAGAAAAGCTGTATATTGGCCATGTGTTCTGTCCTCAGAGATTCAAGTCATAGCTGCACCTAAAACTGTGTTCTTGGTTAAATTTTTATATCATACATTCAAGTAATGGAAATCCAGCATTTTAGAGCAAGGTTTGGCTGTTTCAGTCACTGAGAAGTGTATGACGTGATCAAGTTCTGGATTTAAAAGTGACGGCTTTATAACATAGGGTTCTTTTTATATTTCTATTTATTATATTTTTTTATCTGTTCATCTTTTGTAGCAAGATGAAGCACCATACATTCCTTGTATGCAAATACTTGGCTAATAAATGATTCTCATTCTGATTCTGAAAAGTGGTCATTACAATATTAAACGGTGATGGAGTCACACTGATATATTTCTGTTGCGTCTCAAATCCTCACACAGTAACATCTGACAGAAAGAACATGACATCTGCGTCATTTTTCCTCTAATTGTCTTCTGCAGCATTACATACCTAACAGCTGGTTTTTGTTTTAAAATCTAAGATCGCCCTCAGGTGGTTGAGCAGAAAATTACACTTTAAAATATATGAGCCAATGATAAATTTATTGAACCTTGCTACACGTAAACAACATAAACATTTATGTTGCCGATGTCTGGGTGCACTTACCATCACTGCTCATATTTATGTGCCTGACCGAGAGAGATTATTTCATAAGCAGACAAGTTAATATTTTCTGGTATAAGGGCACCAGCATCTCTCCATTTGATGTAATATGAGCTCCTCTCTGCTCCTTTGTTAAGGGTGTTAAATCATTTCTATTTTACTTTATAACCCTGACACCAAAGTTTACCTAGTTTTACTTTGAAAGCTATAGGATGTAATTACAAAAATAAAAATGTGATGTGAATCTCAGTACAATAAGGCCCACACTGTACCACCTGAGCTATAAAACAAGTTGGAAGATTTAATCTTATAGATTAAATCTGCAGGACAAATAGAAAGATTGATTAAATGTAATGGATAGCGCAGCATGTGATCTATTCCAAGTATTTGTGGTTGAACTCTCAATAGCAGCTGACCAGTTTGTCTTGTTTTACTTTGAGTACTGTAAAATGCAAAAAAAAAAAACAAAAAAAAAACAAACAAACAAAAAAAACAAATCAATACAATCAATCAATACAAATCACAAAAAAAAAAAAAAAAAAAAACAAGGAGGATTAGAACCCACAACACTTGTATAATAAGACTTTCTCTATCAACTGAGCCAAACAAGCAGCCATAAATGCAACATATCTCATAGACTAAATCTCCTGGACAAATGGATAGATGGATTTAATATAATAGATATCAAATCATGTGATCTATTCCAAATATCCTTGGCTGGACTCTCAATGCCAACATTTGGCTTATTTTACTTTGAAAACTATAGGAATCAAATCACAAACTATAGGAATCAAATCTTCCAGGATTTGAATAACAAACCCAGTTTGTATAACAAACCCAGTGTTCCACAGTTGAGCTAAATCAACACAAGGCCAATGAGAATTTCTTACAGACTAAATCTGCAGGACAAATAGATTAATATACTTCAAGAAAAACATTACAGGCACATTCATATATGCACTGACAAAGAAATTTTGTATTGAATTTAGTTTAATGCAATGGACTCATAAAATTATCATATCCACTCAAGTAGTAGCTGAACTACTACTTAAGTAGTAGTTCAGCTTTGGTAAACTTTGACCTTCAGCCAATACTAAACTGTTACACAGATTTATTACAATCTGAGGTGTGACAATTTTTTTTAGGTGAGTTTTCTGTAGTTTTGTCCGTCAGTTTCTCTTCTTCCTCTCTTTGGTCATGCTGCTTAACAGTGCTGAAGATGGCTCAGTGGAATAATTCACAGACTTTGGAGTCATACCTGGATCAAACAGCTTTGGATCGATCCCCACTGGAGACAAGTGGGTTATGCATGAAACACACATGAGTGAAATATGACAAATGGAGTGTGAAATGGTGAAATCAAAGGCATCATAAATAAAAACTGCACATATATTCACACAAAAATTGTTTGAAGGTGCAAGGACAAAGGTCAAACCAAAAAATGGTAAAAGGATAAAAATGGTCAGACAAGAAAGAAATGTAAAGGGGTCAAACAAAAATGGTCAAAAAACTTATTTCATATTTATTTTGTAGGTGATCCAGGGGCCCTTTGTGCCTTTGGCAAGACTACATTTACATCGTGTGTGTGTGTGTGTGTGTGTGTGTGTGTGTGTGTGTGTGTATATAACAGTGTGGCTCGACAAACCTGACTGCATGATGAAATTGTCCATCACGAGCAGATGCCAAGACGAGGTCTGAGACATATGGTTTTGATAATGTTTATGTGCTGTATAATATTTATGTTATGTAGTATCATCATTACGACACAGAGGGGCGCTGGTGTGGTGTCCTAGTGAAGTCCTGCACCTGAAAAACAAAGGAGCACTGAGGTAATAATACCCTCTCACAGTTTTTACCTACCTCAGCATCAACTGGTCATAGTTTGCTAAATAAGGCAAAGGATTTGCTGGGGTTTGGTGGCTCTGCAGCTGTGCTTTAGGCTGCATCATCTGATTCAATGCACATAGTAACTCAATGTTTAATGTAAAATTAAAACACAAGCATGCAGATGAAGCAAGTCCAAGGAAAAGTCATTATCCCTTATGGATTCTTGTTTCTTAAATATCATCTATGACATTCATGAAGCAGGAGATGGAGATAAAGAGAAGCAGAAGAGTTGGAAAATTTGGATTTTTAAGAGCTGAGGCTTAAAAGTGTTGGAGCGTTTAAAAAAAAAAAAAAAAAAAANAAAAAAAAAAAAAAAAAAAGGTAGATCTAGCCAAAAGTGTTTACCCAATCCACGATGGTATCTAGCAATGGAGATATTTCCACAATACTGTAAAGTGAATTTTGGTTGTGGTGTCTGAAGAACAGAAAAATCACATTTAAAAGTTAAGCATCCGTGTGTTTTTCTAGAAACAGCAGCTCAGTCATTTGGGAAATCTGTAGACCTCCCTCTGAGTCGATTTTATTTTATTTCGAGAAAATATTTCAGATAAAATCTGTTCAGCGTGATGATGTGGCTCTGGTTGTGTGTACCATGTTTTAATTAATACATATTCCAGTAAGGGCAAATGTATGGCTTACGTCTCCTCTCAGGCATTTGTTATTTTTCACTGTAAAGCCACTCATCCAGTAAGTATTCAGACTGAGTATGATTTGTTGATGTTGTTTAGACTTTACATGCAAAAACATGCAAAAGCTCTGTGTTTATGCATATTTTAGCTCACTTACTACAAAGCACATACTTTACATTATTGCCAAACATTTTCCAAAGCATACCACACTTTAAATTTAAATTTAGTTTTAAATTTCTGAATGTTATTCCTGTCTCGTTGACAGCCTGATGTTTATTAATGCAGTATAAAATTATCAAGTCACAGAGACTTGGAACCTGCTTGTGAGAGATAATCCATCACAGTGGACATCATGTCTGCTTTTATTGTCATCAGAGTTACATTATTCTGCAGTAATGCTGTCACAACTTGTCACATCAATCTGTATCTTCCAACACTGACATGATAATAAATAATGTGTTTATGCATGGATGGAACATGAAGATTTATACTGTAAGTGGGAGCTTGAAAATTAGTGGGAAAGGCTAAGGAATCAGCAAAATGTTCTTTTCTTTCTTTCTTTCTTTCTTTCTTTCTTTCTTTCTTTCTTTCTTCCTTCAAACATCATCATATAGCTTGTGTTACTGAATTCACATTACACCAATGAGATTTTTCTGTCCCTTTCAAATCAGGGTTAATGCAAAAGCTGCTATTGCTCTGAATAAATAGAGAAGTGGTTAAATATAGCAAGTGGTTTTAGTCCTGCATGAACAGTGTCCATTGTCTGTGAATTTATGTAATCATCCTACTCATTTAAACTTTTTCTTGTAAACTAACAGGATAAAAAAAAATGCACTAAGGTGTAAGAAAATAAAATCTATCACACACTGTGACAGAATGATTATGTTTTCAATGAGATATTTGCAGAGGAATTTGAACATCCACTCCTCATTCAAAGAAGTCATAATGAGGATTTGAAGAAAGCTTAATGTGATTCATAAGACACAGTTTGCTCCAGTTTCTTAATCATGTGCATCTGCAGCATGATATTGTTGAGTATGTTTGTCATTACCACTGCTCTGAGAGAAAATGATGCAAATAGTTGACTCAGTCTTTTTGCTGGGAACAAACACTAGCTTTTGCAATGCATTCAAAGGAAAATCCATGAGAGCACATGAGCAGAGCAGCTTTACATGCTGGCGTGACGTGTGACACAGTGAGAAAGATTGCAGATGGCTTGTCTATTTTCCAGGTATATTAAAGCAGCTGAGGGTCTTAAGGAAGTTTGCAAACCAACTTAAAGGACCATACTGGCCATTTTGCATGTTTGAGCCTAATATATTCAATTTTCAACATGTTACGTTACTGACAATCACTTCCCAAAGGATAAAACCGTATTTCAGCTTTCCTGATATTTTGCAAAATCTCTTAATCTTTCAAAATCAAATATTCAAGCGATACACCCACCTTAAAAATCGATGTTCCACCTGCTAATAGGTATGCAGCCTTATGAAATCACGGTCATTTAAATTTTTCGATAAACGCAGGTCTTCTTTTGGGACTATATTCCCTGGTGGAGACATACATTCACTCTGCACTTTTTATTACGCTTAAATACTAAAATTACGTAACTCTGAAAAAAACCTGAATACATGTCTTGTTGGCAATGATGGATACCTATCCCAAGAACGTTTCAAGTATCAACAAGTTGATTTTAATAGCGTACCAGACTGAACTGAAACCAATGGCGGTCTGGAAGGTAGGAAAAACATTTTTAATTCACCGTTCCAGTAGTATGCTTTGGGAAATGATTGTCAGTAATGTTACATGTATGAAAATTGAATATATTAGGCTCAAACATGCAAAATGGCCAGTATGGTCCTTTAATGCACACATACTGTATCAGTGTGTATGCTAACATAAAGCCTGAGCATACAGTTTCTTTCTGATAAGTCATTCCAGTTTGAGCTAAAGCAGGCATCAATAAAAGAGTCCTTGTTGGCCCAGTTGAGGAAGTGGTCGTGTTAAAGGAAGCTAACCTGATCATCAGGATAGATAGTGTTCCACGCTTCATTTCTCACATTTGTTTCAGGGGGATACATGTGCACGGACACTCACATGTGCACATGTATGCACAAGCAAGGCCAGAAAGCATTCAAACACATACAAATTCACTTTCACAAATCTGTCAAATGCATCACATGCAGGAAAGCAATGGATATCTGCACACTGGATTACAGTTGTTACAAACTTTACCAAACTAACATGGCATGCTTTGATTCAAAAGGGTCTTCAATATGAAAAATTAGTTGATGATAAAATGACCAAACTGAGGCAACAACTTAAGATACAATGATCTAAGATGCCTATGTAAAATAGCAAAACTTTCAAATATGAATGTAAAGATCATTAGAAATACAATAATATAGAGGAAAAACATCTAACAAACTACATTATAATACAATACCATAAAAGAAGAGTTTTCAGTCCTAACAAAAAAAAAAAAAAAAATTCTTGTGAAGGAAGAAGAAAGTAAGTAGGAATTACCATAGTCTTATCATGATTATCATTAATAACATTAAATACAATGCTAAACTGGAAATACCTCAGCAAAAGTAAGCACAACACAACAAAATATTATTCTCTCATGTGCTTGAGATTAGGTCCAATAAAGTAAAACAGCATAGATTAAATAAGACAAAACATTTACGAAACAAGGTTTAATATCAAAATCCTCATTGAAACTAAAGCCAAAAGACTACATTTTCATGAGTTCTGACTGATTTTGGTTTCTCATTGTACTGCAAATATTGCATCTTCACATAAGCTCATTCATACCCACAAACACACAGACACACACATACAGATGTGATATGTGATCATGTAGTTGTGCATTTTGAAGTCCTACACAAATGTTATGTGGTGAAACATTCTAGTCTCTTTCTCTAGGCTGAGTAAAGATAAGTGACAAATAACTTCACTCTGGATATTTCTACATTTTCAAACCCGCATATGTGAAATTTCAGACATTCCTCTCATGCCATCAAGAATTGCACCATCCCTTTCCCATAATTCAATATTCAAAATTCAAACTCAATATTCAAATTCAAATTTTCAGGCTGAGCTTTATTGTATCTATGAATGCCTTTCAGCAGGGGATGCAATCATCTGCAGGCATATTCTCTGTCTCCATGGAAACGTTGAGCAGACAGCAGGAGGCAGCCAACAGAGGGAGGAGCAACGTGAAAATCAGGAGGTGTAGCCTAGCTGGGCCTCATGGAGGTCTGTGGGATGACACAATGGCAGGAAGAGAGCAGGGCTACTCTCTCTCTCTCTCTCTCTCTCTCTCTCTCAGCCCTGGAATGAACGGGACTGCCTGCAAGAAAGCTGAGAGGACAATGAAAACAAAAACAGGATGCCAGAAAGAATTTATCTGTCCAGGAGGAATGATCCTCCCACCTCAGATCTGCAGACTGGTGGTGGACTGAATGAGTCACTTTGGTTTTGCAGTAGACGTTAGGAATTGGATGATGACAAATAAATGACTCTTGCTGCATTGCTCTGTTTATGCAGTATATGGGTTACATTTTTTAAACTGCTTGTCTAAATGGAATTCACTCTTCTATGAGGGAAATACAATGCTTATTTATATCCATGCCTCATATAATATTTTTAATTTTTAGTCATATGATTTTTTTTTTATCATATGTTTTTGTTTTTTTGTTTTTTTATCATGATTTTTAGAAGCCAGCCCCTCACCAGCAGGACCTACCAACTCTGTGGCCCTCATAGTTAGCGGATCCTGAGCACAAGCATTGGGTCTGTGGCCCCATCAATGATCAGTCATGTTTGCCTGCATGCCACAGGCTTAAATCTGTATGAGGTGGATTTGTAACAAATTCTTGCACTTAGTGCATGGTTGCATTACTTATCATGTATTTAAACCTAAATACAGCTTTGACTTCACCCCATTTTTACAAATCCTGATTTTAATATTTGAAATGTAAAACTGGGGGATTGCAAATACAACCATAGCAAACCATATTCCATAATTTGGAATTTTCAGGTGAATTTCCAGAATTTCTGTCCCAATCCAAAGAGAAAGACCTCTTCATTAAATTAAATATGCTATATATGTATGTATGTATGTGTATATACACACACACACATATACATATATAAGCTATATTAAATAAGCTATTATTATGAGGTAATATAGTATTATCATTGGAATCAGTGCCATGGTCCATGTTAGTCCTCCCAGTTTGCAGTTTACATAAGACACCAAAACACAACCATGAGGCTGTTCTCATGCACCAGCAATGCTTTTGATCACAGAGAGGTATGTAAATTATTTCATGTTAAAGTAAACTTCGGTTGGAGAGACAGGTCTTCTGCTGCATTCTCAGCTGTAAAATACTCGTGAGCAAGGCACCACTGTCCATTAACTATATGAAGTCACAGTTTAACTACTACATGCTGACACTCAACTTTCTGTTACATAATTTATAATGTTAAAAAAAAAATAACAATTATGTCAATAGTGGAGAATGTAGTAATTAACAATTCATGTGCACAATGAATAAATGAACGAATAAATAAATTAAACGCTGTGATACAGCAGCTTGTCCTGCGTTCATGGTGTGGGTACCGGCGTGGTGACGTCACTGGCAGGTGAGAAGGATAACGTGACTGTTAACAGCGCTGAAAGCTGTGCTGCCATCTGTTTGGTTCCTTGTTGTGTTATCATCTCTCTGAAAACTCCTCTGTTTCTGTGCATGGATAAAATCCCCTTTCCACGCTGCAGAGCCACACTCGACCCGTCGAAGTTGTCGACGGTGTTTCTCCGGGTNTCCCCTTTCCACGCTGCAGAGCCACACTCGACCCGTCGAAGTTGTCGACGGTGTTTCTCCGGGTAAGTGAACCATTACATCTTTGCTTTCAGGTGTTTCTTATCCTTTGCACATAAAATAGCAAATTCTCAGATAAAAAAAACAACAAAACAAAACAAACATACACTTGTAAAAGTATACCATTTGTTTTTGTGTTAGGAAATAACTTATTTGCAGTTATTTGAAGCATTGCGGGTTGGTATAGTATTCTGGCTTATTGCTGTTTTTTATTCTGTGCACATGTACAGTTTTCTGCACAGTAAATGTGGTTGCATGCAGCTGTTTCTGTAAATTGCACAAGCATTTATGGCTGTGTAATTATTATGCATAATGTATTGTGATAATATTCGTCATAAGAAATCTTTTTTTTTTTAATCTTGGCAGTGCTCTGATGCTGCAATATGAACTTGTCTCTGATCATTTGAATTTCTTTTGCAGTTGATAAGATTTGGTCCTTCTGCACTGTATAATGTGTTACAACAGGGATATTTTGTAATTTATCTGCATATCCACTCAAAGTGAATTGTATGGTTGGAAATATATTTTGTCATGTTTGGATTCCAAAGTCTGTTATTAGAGGACAACAGATATTATTGCGCATATAAGTACCTGGTAGTTTGACTGTTCCTCTTTTAGTGCTGTTCACCTACAGTTACCTCAAAATGACAAAAATTACAACTTTTCAGTTTCCTCTGTAAGGGTGCAAATGTGAATTTTTAAGCTTAGATTTCCCCCCCCCCCCCNCCCCCCCCCACCTGTGCCTTTAATAATTAGTTATTAAAGACAGAGGCCTTTCAATTTCATAATGTTAAATAAAATAAAGTAAATGGAAAATGAATCAGCTCAAGGTGCTGTTCTAGTCTAAACAGTAAACACAGAAGCAAACTGATTCTGCTCTAATCCACTTTTGCTCCGTATGGTGATAAAGGTAAACATATTACAGCTTTCACCGCTGATGGCTTAGTCCAGTTCAGGCCAGCAGCTGCTTTAAGTGACATGAGGGCATGCTCGTTTGCTTTGGTTCACACAAGGGGTGTGTTTACAACAGACAATGTATGGATTCATTTCCACAAAATATGATGACAGATTTGTGTGATGAGTTCAGAGCTTTAAGACATTGTTAAAATATCATGTTTCTCTAAATGATGCGAATAAGAACATTTGGTTTCAGTGACCACAATAGGGAGTCAGTGTTTGTGAACTGACTGAGTGGAAGAAGTATGATTAAGAAAGTTGGTTTAACCTGATGATTAGCAGAGAGATATGGTTATACACGGCAGGCTTAAATCACTACCTAGGTTATTATGATCATAAGTGCTTATTTTCATTGCAGGATCTGTCGCCAGCTGGAGGTGTTTTGTGGAGCGTGTTCTAAAAGTCTACTATGTTAGCTGGTACTTTTCACCTTCAGTAATTACATCCTTCTAAAGTTAATTTATGGGACTGATCTATTTTGACAAAGTGATAAGGGAAAGGTAGGGAATTGTTAGTGTCATGTCCTCATTTTACTGATAATGAGCTGTTGTCATCAGAGTGAAGGTAGTGACTTAGTACTCTCTCTCTCTCTCTCTCTCTCTCTCTCTCTCTGTGAGAGAGAGAGAGAGAGAGATAATGCNCTCTCTCTCTCTCTCTCTCTCTCTCTCTCTCTCTGTGAGAGAGAGAGAGAGAGAGATAATGCCAGCATGTTTTGTGTGTGTGTGTGTGTGTTGCTGCATTACTGTATTTATTTATTTACCTGGCAGTTGTTAGAGGCACATAATGCATTTTTCAACAGGGTAATTAACAAGCTACCTGACATTTTGATTGTTTACTCCAAGAGTTACATTAAACCTTGGCTGTCATGTGATAAGAACTTTTTCACAGGAAAGTTATTTTTTGGGAGATGCAGTATTGTACTTTGTGATTTTTGTAAATTGTATCATTTTCATTAAAATATGAACCTTGCATATAAATGACTGATGCAGTATGTATCGGCAGATAATTAAAGCTGTTACAAACTCGCTTCACAACTTTCCTTTCAGAACAGGTTCAGCTACACCATGTGTTATGTCACAAACTTCACAATCATAAATAATAACAAGTGGTATTATTCAGTCTATCCATGGTGTGAAGGAAGAATTTGATATTTGCCACACAGCTCTGTTTACGTGTTTTTACATGGTGAAATTACATGATATCTGTCTTTAATAGCCATATAAATCTTAAGCACACCTGACTAAATGCAAACATGTGCTTCACTATTTCCTGTGTAAAACTGGTTTGGCCAACATATGTGTTATGCATTCGAGTACATTCACTTGGGTTGCATGAGTTTCTGTGCATGTGTGTGTGTGTGTTTTCACGTCTGCTGGTATGCACCTAATACTAAGTCAGAGTTATCGCAAAGAGCAGTGTGATTGCAAACACGTGCGATCAGTTAGCCGTCAGTTCTATAACCATTAGTCGTCCAATGCCCAAAATGAAACATGGCATCAGTTTTTCTCTCCATGCATTCCCCCTCTCCTCTTACATCCTGCTCCTCTCCTGTAACCTCCTCTCCTTCTCTTCTTCTGCCCTCTTTTCTCTGTTTTTCCCCTTTGCTGTTTTCTCTCTGCTCCAGTTTCCTATCCCACCCTCCCTCCCTTTTATCCCAGGCAGCTTGTCTTGCTTGCCAGGAGGTGGATGAGCAGGTCACAAGGCTGAACTGGTTGTCACATTGCATCTGCAGGGTCACACAAAGACATGCCGTCACATTCTCTGCTCTCCTTTTCCTCCAGGCGTGTGTGCAAACTGAGGAGGATTGTCAGAAAAGGCGAGAAAGAGCTTGAGTTTACCCAGAAAGACAGTTGGAGATGAAGGACTGTGTGAGAATAGCAAAGAGCATGGTTTGACCTGAAGTTACAGGGGAGCAGAAAAGGAGGTTTTACTTTTAACCTGGAGGGAAACAGACGTAAATGTGGAAGGAAGCGGTGGTAGAGACAGATTCTGCACTAGGGGAGACTTCAGAGAGCAGGAAAGTTTATAATTACTGTGGTTTAAAACAATGGAGGGATAGGTTATCAGAGGGAGCTGGTGAAGGCAGAATCACCAGAGTGATCCTTGTGGTCTTCCTAATCTGTGCTGATCTGGTTAGAGGCAAACGTGAGGCTCCTGGACCATCTGTCTGAGAGCTAAGGAATCAGCAACACGTGGCATGAATCCCACCAAGATGACGCCTAATTTAGCTCCTTTTTCATTTTTGTGGAGAATATACTCAGCCCAGAGTAAACAATGACTGATAAGCACAATGGAGATTTCCATTTCATCAGGGAGGATTTTTTTGTAATCAGTGGCCATATTTGTTTAGCATTAATGTCTGTTGCAGCCAGGAGACTTCACTTCACATAGCATTTAGTACAGTTTAATGGAGCAGCTGCATACCCGGCTTTCTGGAGTGGCAAGTGCAGTTTAGGTATTTAAAATGTAAAAGCATAATGCAGTCATTTTTGTAACTAATTATTACCTGAAATTATTGTTTGTCTACAAAATATACTATTAAGGATATAGTCATTGCATTCATTTGATATCTTCTGTTATGTCAGTCATTAGGAGTGTCATTTTTTTTTAATCAAATTAAATTTGAATGCTTGGTAATACATGATGCTAATTCTATCAAATGAAGAGGCATCTTTTAGCACCTCACCCAGCTTTATAAGTTCAATGAACACACATATTATAAAGATTTTCAATGATGGTCAGTAGAAACCTGTATAATGCTACTAATGAAAGGTACTTCTCTGCTGTTTTAAATTGTGCGTACAACTAAATGTTTACATATTTCATTTGGCATACACAGTTTCCAAAAAACATGTTTTAATCTTTGCAGAGATAAAGGTCACTCTGCAACCGTAGCAAAAGTGCTCAATGTCCTTTTGTGCTTCTAAAAAGTCTCTGTTATAGGAAAAAATCATATCAAACAGTCTTAAATGTCACATGATCACTTTTATCCCATTGTTTTTAAAGTACTCTGTGTTTCTAGAAACACTGAATGGATTTCTCTGAATTTCAAGCTAATCCATGTCTCTTGTTTTTACAGAATCTAATCTTTAATAATAAGATCCTAGGTGAAGGGCAGGCCTATATATTGGGCAAATGTGTAATTATATAAAGTAATCTCTGACTATCTAAAAGAGGTGGTCTACCTCAAAGTTTTCTCATAATTACTGTAAATACATTTAGTAAATCTTAATGAAATTAAGACAGCGTTCATTCTGCAAGCTTGCAGAACTGTCGTAGCTGTCTAGGGTTCACGTGTCTGTTCCAAGAATCAGGTATTTAGTTATCTGGATAACTTTGCTTAGTAAAACCCAGAACATGCAGTTGTACACCCATCCATGTTCCCAAATTTGAGAAGGCCACAGAGGTCAAATAAAGCAACATAGTTTTGAACGTGTTTTAGTTTGAGTAAAGCAGTTAATTCATAACTGAGTATTTGGCCACTAATCCAAAGGCTGTTTTCCCCCGTTTCCTGTCCTGCTGCTAGAAATTACGTCTCAGCGTAACTTTACCCAGTTTACCAAACCAGCCAGCCAGGCCTGCAGCTGTCCCATCCATTCAGACATGCTGCAGTCCAGCTCCAGCCTCATCCATCCAGCCAGCCATTCAGAAAACCTTGTCCCAGCCCCGGTATGCAGTTCAGCCACTTAGCTTCTCTCCCTCTATAGCCCCCCTCGTACAGGTTCCTTTCCTGCCCCAGGATGTGACGTAGTGGTGTGCCTGCCAGTGCAGTGAGACTTGTTCTAATGTGTTTGTGCGCTGAAGAGATTACAAGGAAACAGCTTGCCAGGGGCAGGCAGCTGCTGTTTCCTACGGCTCGCTGTAGTTTGGGGGGGGACAACCACAGGATGCCGTGGGGGAGAAGTGGCTCATCGGCCCGACAGTTCNTAGTTTGGGGGGGGACAACCACAGGATGCCGTGGGGGAGAAGTGGCTCATCGGCCCGACAGTTCCTCATGGGCAAAGCCAGCGGGCGTGCCAAGGCCAGGTGAGATGAGGCCTTTACTCGTGCTGAAGATTTTGGGCTTTTCGGGCTTGAGTCTTTTATCTGGATTACTATGCTACTACTGTTAGGATAAACAAGAGTTAGCTGCTGGTCAGCGGTTAAACAAGGACGTCCCTCTGTGACTTCAGTTTGGTATTACTGATGTTTGAGCTCTTTGATTATCCAATTAGTCAGTGTGAGAATTTGTGGTCTGATGGTTATTTTTTTTTTTATATATCCAGAGTGATATTGTACAGTGTTTATAGACTTATTTGACTTGCTAGGATTCAAAACCATTGTTCTATTTTTAGGATTTGATAAACCTCACTTTCTGTCATAGGTCAAATCCTTGATGCTCTGCTGGACATTGAGAAGAAACACTTTCTCTGGACTGTAAGAGCTAACCGTTGCATTCTCTGCAAGCCTCTTAGCTTGCAGAGGAATTCAGGATTAAATGCTGTGTAGTTTTAAGCTGCAGCTGCTTTTTCAATTGGATTACTGTATTTCTTGACTGGAGCTGATTGGGGTTACTTTGTGTTTTTTCTTACAGCGCTGCATAAAAGTAGCAAACAGTTTGACATTTTGCTGTTGAGTGGATAATTTCCTGTTGATTGAGACCCATTCTTGTTGAAGACAAAAAAAAAAAATCCCAGCACAATGACATTTTCAGTGTTCCACATTTTGTTTTGTTATTTCTGGGTTTTATAATTTGTTGGCAAAGTGAAGAGCATTATGGCCAGGTTTAAAAATAAACTGTGCTACTTTTCCTCTGAGTCCCTGAGGCGAAACAACTATTTCTAATGTCTAATCTATTGTCTGTCATACAGTATTTGCATCAAGGTGATCACTTTAGGGGTTAATATGTGAGTTCTTACGATCAGTCTGTCTCAAGACTGTTGTGAAAAGTGTGAAACCTTTTCTGAGAACTATTTCAGGTATTTAGACTAATTTAAGTAACTGGTTGGACTCATCCTCGTTCGATGCTGTTACAGCATCAAGTTTGAGTTGATTTCTTTTTTGTTTGAGTTGATTTCTTTTTTTAATTGATGTTAACCTTTGCCCAGCCTCTTTCCAGATGTTGCTTGTGTGTTTCCAGTCTTGTTTTATGTATAGGTTCATCATCAACATAGCCAAGAGAAAAAAGTGACATGATGGGGGGNCTCTCTCTCTCTCTCTCTCTCTCTCTCTCTCTCTCTCTCTCACACACACACACACACGGTATATACAGCAACTGAACATCTGATTATTTTAAGTAACTGGATGTTGATGATGTATATCAGCCTTTCCGCCATGCTCAGGTATGAGGTAGAACGAGGATGTTAGGTAATGGTGCAACATTTAACTGTCTTCTACATATATGGTATGATTTGATTTGAACATGCTGCATCATGAGCTGTCACGCCACAAGTATGTGATTTTTAACTGGTGACTCACTGTTTGCATTGCAAGCTCGTGTACAGACTTTGAAAAGAAAAAGGCATCTTCATCATTGATCATTTGAGTAACTTAATTCTAGAAACGTAATACCACGCCACAGGAGCTCATCTGTTTCACAAAGGACCCCTGACTAATTAGCTCAGACAGAGTTGTACAGCTTTCACTATAAAGCTAATAAAATGCTCAAGGTGTACATGTTAGTGATCGTTTAAGTTGGACAACTGTCATTAAGTAGCAAGAGTGTTTTTTATTTATTGCAGCGTTAAGTGGCTTTACATTCTTGTGTAGGAAGTTGATGGCCACCGGGCATGCCGCAGGGTGTGCCTCCTCAGTGACATGGGAGGGGACAGGTGTGAACAATGTGTTGATCTTCAGGACTCGTCATTCCCTCTTGCATTCCAGCTTCATTCAGCCTCCCCCTCCCTTCCTTCACCACACACACACAGAGAAGCTGGAGCGCTCACATGGTGTTTAACCACTAGGATCGGATAAATCTGGGTTTTGTACTTGAGTGTAATTCCTGGATTTCTGTCGTGTTGTTGGCATGGGAGGCAGGGAGGAGATGGTAGTGAGCAGGTTCGGTTCCACTATGCAGTTTTCTCGAACTAGGTTGACCCGTTTTAGGCTCTGTCCAACCCACAACTCAGCAGTTGGAAGGCATGGGAAGGCATCACACAAGAAGAATGCCAGGTAGGTTCTGATGAGATAGATCTGGCTGACTCAGTGGTTCTAGTTTTGGTGAGAGTGTTGAACGCTGTCCACATGTGAAGTTGTAAATAATGGTGTTATTTTGTAAATGATACAGTGTGTGGAAGGGTCAAAAAAGGAAAGTGAAGATATGTCATGGTGTAAAGAAGAATACGTATATCCTGTGACTCCCATCATTCAACAAGTGAAAGATCATAATTAGAGATTGGATTTACCAAAAAAAAAAAAAAAAAAANAAAAAAAAAAAAAAAAAAGTTTTCAATTATTTGACAGTTTTTAGAAGAAAACCTGTTGATTGAAATTAGGTTTCTCTGGTGAAATTATCATTTTTCTTTCATTATCTGACATTTTTACTTTATCATAATCTAATTAAGGATTTTTTTTTTCTTGGAAATTGTCATGTAATCAAATCAGAGAGTCTCTGACTCTTTATGATACACACACACACACACACACACACACCGCTAACAGCAGCAGCATCAAGAATCANCTCTTTATGATACACACACACACACACACACACACACCGCTAACAGCAGCAGCATCAAGAATCAGCTGTCTGATCTCTCTGTGTGTCTTAATATATTTTAACCACAAGTGGCAGGTTGTGAGCACGTTAGCTTTGTGAAAGCTGGGTGTGAGGGTGGGATGGAATGAGTCACATCTTTTGGTGGGATTTGAGTCCATATTGTTTTATGTTTGTGTTTGTCTCACTGTTAATTGTAAGACAGAAGAGAGGAAAATGAGATTAAATGCTTTGCTGCTTTTCTTTCCTTACCTTATGGTGACAAAAAAATGAGACGAGCTCAGAAAGGAGCTGAAGAGTTAGATGTGTTTGAACTGATCTGCATGACTGACTGAATTTTGCCGTCACTTCACATGCTACTAACTTCTGCGATGGAATGTAACTACACTGGTTTAGATTAAAATAATAACAGGACCTATTTTACGTTACTACATTTTGAAACATGCAAAAGTTTTATTGCATTTTGAAGTTGTTATGATAGAAGAACATTTCCATAGAGGTTAAGAAAATAATGTTTCTTTCATTAAGATGTTGAAAATGACTGGATTGTTTCATTGATGTGTTGATATAATGTTACTGACATTGCCAACAAAAACTCACAAATTGCGTTCGTATAAAATAACATTATTAAAAAATAATACAAAGAAATACAAAGCTTTACAAAAAAAAATGGGCATAAAAGAAATAATGTACAAATAGATAGTGACACTCTCGGGCATTTTGGTATTATAAAAGCAAGAAAATTTGAATGATGATCATAAATCAGTTGGGTTGATCTCATCAGGCAAAAAATTCTAGTCTTGGTGCCATGTTACGTTACGTTACTGAACAATTTCCCAATTTTACTACTGGAATAGTAAAATTTAGAATTGTTTTTGCTACCGTCCAGACTGCCATTAGTTTCAGTTCATTCCACTATACTATTAAAATGAACTTATAGACTTGAAACATTCTTCTGGTAAATAAACCATCAGAGCGAATGTGACATCTATTAATTACATGTATTTTTTCAAAGTAACCCAATTTAACCAGTTCAACATGTAGCTACCCGGAAGAAAATGTATGTCTGCACCAGGGAATATATACCCAGGAAAGCACGGATCTTAAAGAGAAATCAAAATGCCCGTGCCTTCTACAATTGTGTATAAGTGTTAGTAGGCGAAACATTGAATTTTCATCTGTTCATTGGATTTTGAAAGATTAGGAGATTTGAAAAAAATAACAGGAAAACTAAAATATGTTTTGGAAATTAGTTGTCAGTAGCGTAACATGTATGTGGGCGGTATTTATAAGGCTTAAACCTGCAAAATCATTAGAGTCTTGCAGAATTAACACACTCTCACCTCACTCTGAAACACGGTGAAACAGGTTTTACACATCAAAGCAGTGATCTGTAAAGCATCGCTCTGCCAGTCGGCAGCAGATGACTTGCTGGAATTTATGAGGAACAGTTTAATAAGCCTTGCCATACCAACAATCTAAAGCATGATGGGTATCTGTGGTTGGGCAACTATTCCGTTGTCTCTGCGTCATTTCTAAGAATTCTGGTATTTATTTTCTGTTTACATGGACACGTTGGCAGGATTAGTCATCAAGAAAAATTCATCCAACATACACAGAAGAAATCTAAGTTATAGAATGTGACTAAACCCCACGCTGATCGACTGAGTCAGCTGACCACTTCCTGTCTGCCTAATCTAGGATTTTAGTGCTTGTGTGTCTCCAATATCGCTGTTGTTATGTTTTTAGTCAAGAGAAGTAGGTACATTTGTCTTATTTGTGTAAGGTGAAACTGCAAATTTATCATGTATTATTTCTAGTTTTGTTTATGTCATCATATATTGGAATTTTCCCTTCCATGTTAGTGTATCTCAGATGTTTCAGTTAATAGAGGGGTGGAACATTTTGTAAAACACGTTGTTTTGGTGACATCTAGTGGATTTCTAAGGTATTCTGCCTTCCAGCCACATTTTGCAAGAACAATAGAGATNCCCTTTGTGTCCACGCTGCCATCTCTCTCCTCAGTCCGGCCCTCCCTCCGTTCCACTCCTTTTGTCTCAGGATCTCTCCGGGCTCTCCAGGCTGATTTGTCCTTCCTGCATTGCTTCAGTCCTCATTCTCCTGTGTTTGTGTGTGCATGTGTGTGCTTTTCTGTGTTCTTCTCTTTCTTGCTTGTTCATGTTTGTGTGTGTGTGTGATTTACTTGCATGTCTTTACATTTGCACCAGAGATCCCAGCCTCTCCGAGATGAGCGTGGAGCCCTGGGCCAACCCGCAGGACCAGGCAGCTGCTGAACACACCCACAGCCCACACTCGCCATCATCCCAGGATCAGGAGCAGCGCCCTGATAAACTGTGTCTGGACTCCTTCTGGAGTGAGGTGGAGACCATCCGAAAGGGGAGCGGCTACGCAGACCTCGAATGCACCAGGAGAGATTCCAGACAGTCAGAGGGTAAATACTGTAAATAGTCCACTCATTTAGCATGAACATAAAGAATACTTCCAGTTGTATTGTTTTGTATTGCTTATATTCTCCAATAGAGGTCATTGTCATGTGTTCATTTCAAAGTGTGAACGTTTATCGCAATTGCTGCTGAATTCCTCCATAAAATTATGCATTTGCCATGGAAACATATCTGCTTTCTGACTCATGCAGCAGCACAGAGCTTATCACCATGACAACACGATCAACACTCCTTTATATGTAGAAGTCAAATCGAATGCTGAAAATGAATGCTGATTTTCTCTTTCAACATGTCCATTCAAATGGATGATTCTACCCTTTAGTGATCCTTTTGTTTTGATGTTAATAAGAGATGCTGTGTAACATCAATTTTTCAACTGAATAAATGCCTTTGAAATTATATTTGCATGTGTGTGTGTGTGTGTGTGTGTGTTCCAGAGGGCGAGCAGGAGGAGCAGTGGCTGGCTGATGCTGGTTTGTCCACCCTCATCAGCGAGGACAGCGAGGATGTAGACAAAGCTGTCCTGTTGTCCACTCTGACCCGGACGCAGGCTGAGGCCGTTCAGCGTCGGCTGGATTCCTACACGCTATCACTCCGCAAGAGGAACAAACCGCCGCCCCGCGACGTCCGAGACATCTTTCACTCCTCCATCACTCAGGTCAGAACTTTTAAAAGTTTTTCGTGTCTCTGGAGTTCCTGAGACAGTAAGCATCTACGGTGCTGATCTGCTTTGTAACGTAACAATGAAATGCTAAGGGACAAACAGCATATGATCATGACCTTTGACCTCCTGCTTGTAGGGTAAGCACCAGTATCACAACTGGAAATATCCATCAATCTATGCCATATCCATATTGACTTTCATCACATTCAATCAAAAGAAAATAAAGAAAATGAAATAATACGTAATCATGATAATTGGTTGGATTAGTACGACGGCATATTAGGGTCATGTGAAGGAAAAAAAAACCAAGGGAGTATTATTTCAAGTTTTTAAGCTCACAAATTTGCAAATTTAAAAACTCGCAGATTTGCCACTTTTTACACTCAAAAAATAATAAGGGGGAATAATTGCCATACGTTGTGACTATACCTGCAGTAATGACCTTATTAAATTATACCTTATTAAATTTGGAGTTTTTAAAACTCAGAAAAATAAGGAGAAACCGAATTGGAATTAATTGCCTCACGTTATGACTGCATGCACATTACCTTCATAAATTATACTTTTCCATCGGATTTAATAAGGCAATACTTGTGCTTTTAGCGCAAAATCATCAAATTACCATACGCATACGGATCATCGAAATAAGCATAAGCAGACTTTTAAAACATATGGCATACTGACAAGCATAAAGACTTTTTTTTTCCGAGTTTTTAAACTGGCAAATTTGCGTGTTTAAAAACTCGAAATAATGCCCCCTTGTTTTTTTTTTTTTCATGTGGCCTTAATTTGCCGTAGTAGATTAGAAATGTAAAGGCAGTACATAAGGCAAAGAAATGTGCATACACATACATATTGCATTATGTATCGCATATAGTTCTCTGTGTACTCATCATGTTCACACCATATGTGCAACAGAGATTTTGAAACCACCTGGAGTCTCAGCTTTTCCTGATTCATACAGTTTCATTGAATGACCTGAATTCTGCTCTCAGGATAATAGCCGTGCTCATTCAAATGCTGTGAAAACATACACATGTACATACAAGCAGCACCTGTCTATGCTACAGATGTATATGAAAGAAGAAGAATATAGAGAAGGATATAAATGATGCATTTCCCTGGTGACTGTCAGGACTCAGTGAGGGACTTACATTATTCTGGCATGTTCTGCTGTCTTGTTCCTTGCAGAGAGGCTGACCTGTGACAATAAAGGCAAATCACACGTAAAGGCCATGCTTTGTCCTCGCTGTCTGTCAGAGCAGCCCTGACAGAGGGGGAATAGAAGCCCTGTTCCCCTGATCCCTATCAGTCCTTTATCTCAGAAAACACTCCTATCTGCGACCATCTACTCAGTGGCCAAAATAAACGCAACTTTTATTCCTGGGATGAAAAGTTTTGCTTGTCAAAAAATACAAACTTCTTTCTCTCTTTTTTTTAATTACTTATTGGTTAATGTTCTTCCTTCTGCTTGACTCTGAGCAGGCTGAAGAACTTCCCCAAAACAGCATGGCATTGGTTCCTAAAACACCACTGTCAGGTAAGAGCTACACTACACACTCACACTGAGCCAGAACTGGAAATTCATAATAATACTGCATTTATAGCATCAGGTACAAATGACGCAATTCAGATTTTTTTGTTCACGTTACATATTAGATATGCATTCTGAACACAGTCGAAAAAAGTACAGGGAATCAGATATTCTCAGATCTTTTCTGGGTCACATTCGTATGTGGAAATAAACTGAACATCTATTGGATATCTGCCAATGCAACTGTTATCTAAACACACAGATCCAAGTTTCCTTGTCATTCTGGCTCACACGTCATAAAACACACCACATGAATCATAGTGATCATTGCCACACATGCTCAACCTGAAACAGGTTCGCTAATGCTTCCTTTATTTGCTTCTCTGTTCATTGTTATGTAAGTGTTAAATATGGAATATGGACATACATATGAGTGACATCTAATCATATTTGTGAAGTGGTTTTTCCTCTTTTCATCATGAAGTGTGTCTTCTCGTGCTATTGCGTGACAACAGTTTTCCATACAAGTGATGTAATGTATTATTGTGTGTGTATTTTCTGGTCAGCTGTGAGCCCAGAGCATCAGAATCAGCAGCGAGGAGCTCCTAAAGAGGAGATCTTCATCACAGACGTGGCTTACTGCGAGCAGGCCGTCATCTTCCTCAAACAGGCCAATTTCCCTCAGAATAACAGCCATCGCAGGAAAGAGGACGGAACCCTGCCCGTAAGTATCCAAACCTTCTTCCTCTCTTACTCTTTTTGCATAATCTTTAGCAGTCCTGTGGAATTTTATTTCAAATGCAGGATGTAAATGTTTCTGTGATATCATTAAATGGGAAGAGAAGTTGCAAATGTCACTTTAAAAGGCAACTCCTGGTCTGTGTTTCCATTGTTCATTATATTTGCTGTGGCAAAGCATTTAAATATTCAAAACTATTTATAGATAAGAGGATGTAAAAAAAGAAGAATGTGTTTTTTATGGAAGGAGAGGGGGAAATACATTTGGTGACTGGCATGATGGATAAGAACCCATATTTCCTGTTTAATTCTGTAACAGGAAGAGATGGCTTTTTTTAATACCGGTAATTGGAATTCTCTTTTAAACAAGATTTTAGAACTATTTCATGTAATCTAAGAGATCTAAAAAAAAAAAAAAAAAAAAAAGGTTCTTAACTTTTTTTCAAGCTTGTCATCAACCCATGTTCTGTTTTATTTTTATATAGATTCTTTTATCAATTTTTATGATAGCAATAGTCTAAAGTAGTCCTGTACGTTCCTCTCCTTTCCTCTCCTCTCCTCTCCTCTCCTCAGACCAGGTTCTGGTTTTGTTGTAACGCCGTAACACACACACAGTTATTTTTGTAAGCCAGCTCTAATAAGCCCTCTCCTGTCAGTTATATAATAGTCTTAATCAGAATAAAGAAATGAAAGAATTACAGTATCTAAGAACAAAAGCAAAGCTGTTGTGTTTGCACAAAGGTACAGAGTCCAGCAGATTATTTTTTCTATTTCAGGCTAAATAAATTCCTTTGTGAAAGGAAAAATTAGTGGGTTTGAAGCATTTGTTTATTATTTTGGATAACTTTTTGATTTGTTTGGTGAAGAAGACATGGAATAATAAAGGAATTGCATCAGATATGTGAATTACATGAAACCCTCCACTTTCTTCTCTCTCTTCTCTTCCTCCTTCTTTCCCCTCTCATCTCCCAGCGGGTGATCTGCCCTCGGTGCCGTCTAGGCGTGACTCGTATCCATGACCTGTCCCACGCTGACATGAAGAAAGTGCGTCAGTTGGCTCTCATCGACATGACGGCGCTGTGCGACCTGCTGGAGCTGGAGGTCAAAAGGCCCAAAACCTCCAAGAGGAAAATTCCAGGTGTGTTAGCACGCAGACACAGCTGTGCATGGTGGTATGAGTACCGTAATAGTGTGCACTGTACAAACACACACATGGAAATAAACATACTGTTCGCCATACTGGATGCTAACCTTTTTTAGACAATGATGTTTGAATGCTTTGACTACATAGAGCTTTTGTTGCCTGCTCTCATACTCCTTCCCTGTTGACATACTCTTTCTGGTTGTAAGCCAGTCAAATCAAAGCAAAACAATGCCTCTAAGTTTAAATGGTAGAACTTGATTGGCTGCCTGCGTGTCATCTGTAAACTTTTCTTCCTGTTGGTCTCCTGCATGACTGGTTGGATAACTGGTCTGCCAACTGTTGAGGCATGACGTTATTGTTATATGATGATTCAGTTACTTGTGATGATTTACTAGTTTCCACTGAGAGAGCAACTTTTAAATCTGTTCTAAATGTGCACTCATCTCTTTTCTGAATGTATGACATAGTTTATGATTCTACGAAACCTTCGAAACAAATAATTGTTAATTAATCCTATATTTTTTGCTTATCAGCCATAATTTGGCACACTAGAAATACTAAAATTTAAAATGTATAGGAATGTTTATATACACACAAGCAGGGCATATAGGAAGGTAGAGGTGACGGACCTCACCTACTCACACACACACATGTAAGAGGGAGATTTGGTATGCTGCACACAGAAAGGTAAAGATATTTACTGTAAGAACCATACACCATACCAAAGGGCAAAGCTACAGGCCACAATCCATAGAAGCACTGAGAATTTAAAGTCCCCATTCTTAATTTTTTGATAATTTTCATTTCCATGGTTCAAGAGTTTAACTCAGTGATTAAAAAGTAAAATATAGGCCTGTTTTACTGTTGTGTTTAATATTACTGATAAAAAAGAAACCTTTAACAGCATCAGAAAATTTTAATCATTTCATATGGTTGTTGTCTAGTGTTAGTCTCTGTGTTAGACCAATTTGAGAGCAGATTCCAGTCCTCTGTTTTGNTGGTTGTTGTCTAGTGTTAGTCTCTGTGTTAGACCAATTTGAGAGCAGATTCCAGTCCTCTGTTTTGAATCCAGAATGTACCTTTACAGAATGTACCTTTGAATAGCCACATACACTTACTAAGAAATACATATATGTGCACATTCATACAGCAGAGGAAAGTTCCCTGTACTTCTTTGGTTAAATGTAAAATGAGGATTTGGTCTTTGACAGAGAGCCCTCTCTTCGGTGTGCCACTGGCCACGCTGCTGGAGAACGACCAGAAAGTCAAACCCAACAGCACGACCCCTCTCTTCCTGCAAGCGGTGAGACATGTTGTTACATGTTTTTATGAAGCAGATGATCTCACTGTTAAGTTATCTACCCTGGTAGCTATACACCTAAACTCTAGTCTTTTGTGTTTTTTAAATGCCCAAAATATTATGGCTGTTTTTCCTCCCATTTCTGACTCAGCATCACATTTGTCATAATTTTACATTTCTGCACATTTTTTCAGCACATTTTGTTGCAACTTCTGTTTGTGAAATTCTTTGACCACACCCTGACTGTAGTGGCAGTTACTGGAAATAACCAGCAGAGGTGAGCAAGATTCACGTCAACTGATGCCTGATCTCTCTCTCTCTCTCTCTCTCTCTCTCTCTCTCTCTCTCTCTCTCTCTGTGTGCAGTTGCTGTCCTTTTTGGAGAAGAGAGGCGTTGATTCTGAGGGGATCCTGCGGGTTCCAGGGTCTCTGTCAAGAATCAAGGTACAATATCTGGATCCAGATCTTTTTCTGTAACACAGTCAGGCACAAGTATCAAAATTCAAAATACTGTTTTTCAGATTTTGTCCTTTTTTCTGTCTGCTGGTCAAAGAGCAGCCAACAACTTGACACTATAAAATGTTTGAAATGCTTAGACAGACTGAGGAAAATCAATCAGCTTTATTAAGTTTGATTACAGCGACATTTAGGAAAACATTATGAGACAAAATCAATGACTTTTTTTCCCCAGTTGCTCCCTGTTGTTACACCCTGTAAGATATTTAATTCCACATACCAAGATGATGTAGCATGTGAATTAAAGCTGCCAGAGGAGGGCGCCGTTTCACTCTGGAGAGAAAAACAAATGGAGCAAAGATCAATTAATCAAGTACTGGGTAATAACAGAACATAGATTTTATAATGATCATTCAGAGAAAATTCACTGAACTCCATATTTTGGCTCTGGTATTTTCATCTTTAGGTCTTCATCATTGTTTAGGTTTACTTTAGGTTTTCATCATTGTTTGTGACTTAGTATATCATTAAATCATTAAAAGACTATGAGAGAATTGATTGAGTATGATCATAAGGACTGAAGAGTTAACATCAGTTCTCACCTGTACCTGTGATGCTGTTCTAAAGTTACTGGTTCTGTTCCCTCAGCTGCTCCAGCAGAACCTGGAGACCAACTTCTACTCTGGAGTGGTGAGCTGGGATGAGGTGAGTCCCAGCGACGCTGCAGCTTTGCTAAAGAAGTTCATCCGGGAACTTCCTGCTCCTCTGCTCACTGCCGAGTACCTGAACACCTTCAGCGCCGTCAGAGGTTAGCGCACGCTACTGGATCATTTCTTTGGTTTATTTTGGTTTTATTGGTTTAATTTGTGATTAACAGAAACAGATACTTTCTACATACTTTCTTGTTTAATTCTGTTTCTTTTACTCAGGGTTTGCATTGTGGTTTTAATCCATATAGATTGCAACATTTTGTTAGCTTGACATTGAAAAAAGCACTGAACAAAATGTGCCGACAGTGTTGTGCAACACTGGTCTGCAGAGAGATGAGACATATGCTTGTTGCTGGAATAGAACCTGTGACATTTCAGCCTCAGGACCATTTTCTTATCATAAAGTTGCATAGATACACAAGTCATTAACTACAATCAGACCTGTAACACACTACAACTGCTGTAATGCTGTGATGTAAAACAGCCCTTTAAGCCTTATTTTCTTTAAAAGAGTGAAAAAGTCTGAATTTCCAGTAATCAACTTATCTCAAGTATTTTCTAGAAAAGAGTCAGTATCTTAGCATGAAAGAGAAGAAGGCAGATCATGGCAAACAGGTACAAATAATCGCATCCTGACTTTATTTTCACTACAAAACTAAAACTTTTAGGACTAGTAATAAACAAAAAGTACTTGATAAGATGAGCATGTGTCAGTATGAAGATCAGCGTGTTATAACTGTATTTGTTATGTATTATACAATGTGCTGGTGTCCTGAATGTAGTTGAGTTGTGATAATTATGATACAGTAATTGCATGTGAGCCATTCCTCTTCTCTTCCTCTTCTCCATATACTTCCAGCCAATTTACTGCCCACTTTGCAGACAGCTCAGCAGGAGTCTCTTCACCATGATGACAGTTCTGTGTGATGCATAGAAAACATTCACATTAATCCTGTGGGTCGACTTCCATTTACTCTGCCGCCAAACTTGTGCACAGTGACAGAGGAGTGTAAAAGATCAGCTTCACGAACATTAGTTTCACCCTAAGAAAAATGGATTGATATTAACACAATCTGATTGATGCCCTGCTGATGTATCGATGGTTAGGAGAGTCATTGTTCTCTATGCAAAATGATAAACGATGTGTGACCGCCGAGACATAAGCTAACATACCTAATGGCTACCTGTCACACTGCCATTAATCTTTACACATCTCATTATTCTTAGGCCAGACACAGAGGAAATGAAGAGTGTGTGTGTGTGTGTGTGTGTGTGTGCGTGTGCATGTGTGCATGTGTGGTGTCAGTCGGTCTTACATTTGGTCTCTCCCTCCTCTAGACATCACAGAGCTGAAACAGAAACTTCACATGTTGAACCTGCTCATCCTGCTGCTGCCTGAGCCCAACAGGAACACGCTGAAGGTATACACACACACACATACACACACATTCCACAATACTTAGACATTTACATGCATTTTGCTAATCTGATCTGGTCATGTAAACACAAAGCCTGGATTCCATTATCAAAATGCAGGATTAAAAGAAACCAGCTAGATTTTGGCTAAAGAGACATATTTTGGCCAAATCCTACAGCTTCAGACAGAACATTTTGTCAGAAATAGGAAATGAACTTGTAAGTATAAAAAAAACATTAATTAGTGTTATTTAGGTTTTCCTTTTTTTTTTTTTTTTTTTTTTTTCAAGGTAAAGCTATCCTCATCTCAGTTTTACACACACTTCCTGGTCTGAAATCTATCACATTTCATGCTTTTATGAAAGATGATGGACCAAAACACTCTTTCTGCATTATTATACTGTTCTGCTCTTAATACACATTTTAAACACTCTTTGGTTACATAACAGCTTGCATTATCCATGACTCACTTTCACTGACACTGAAGCATAAAGCCCACCTGAACTAATTACTTTGACTCTAGTGGAGGCAGCTGAAACTGACTGAGCTTTAATGTGACTCTCAGTAGCAGTGTTAGGGATGAATTCATTCACTTTACTCCATTTTGAGCTTCAGTATAAGTGGTCTCTTCCATTCAGTTTACTAAAAATGATTCCAAAATTCCTGGAGCATTGTAGGAAAGTGGCTTTGATTTCATGTCTCAGTGTCTTCACCTGTGTGCATATGGCTTCTCTCTGTCCTGCAGGCCCTGCTCGAGTTCCTCAGTAAGGTGGTGTCCAGAGAGAGGAGGAACAGGATGAACCTGTGGGCTGTAGCAACCATCATGGCTCCCAATCTGTTCCTCCATAAGGCCGTGCCCAGCAGACTGACTGAGGGTGCAGAGAAAGGACAGGCGGAGAAAGCAGCTGATGTTATGAGGCTCCTCATCCGCTACCAGGACCTGCTGTGGACGGTAGGTGATGGTAGCTGAAGCTGTGGGAGGCTCTCAGTGTGATGACAGTGGCTGGACAACAAGGGCACTGCTGGTTTTAGTAACAATTATACTCAACACAAAATATCAGCCATGGTGTTGACATGTCCTTAAATTCAACATATATTTCTCCCATCATCCAAGAATATTTCTTGATTTTGCTTCTCTCTAGATCCCTAATTTCCTCATGAGCCAGGTGCGTAAGCTGAATGAAAACAGCAGCCGGCGTTACCAGTTCTACGATCGCCGCATCAAGAACCTGCTGAGGAAGATCCACACGGACAGCCGAGAAAAAACTGATAAAAACACCTCAGAGGTACTATTTCACACACTCGGTTTACTGTACACCACAATCAAAACAATATCTGAAGTTAAATATACAATATTAGTAATTATATGTATAATTTCTTTGCCAAATCTAAATAATTTCTTCAAATTTTGGAAAATAATGTTCAAAATGTAAATTTATGGACATGTCATTTTGTCACTGCTGATTTTTTTGTAATCCAAAGTTGTGATGGTTATGAATGTTTCTTTCTCTGTTTGCGTTCTGCAGCCGTGTCGTACGGTGAAGGTTCAGGTTGGGGACCTGGTGAGCAGCACCATGGAGGTCCAGGTCAACATCAACTCCCGGGCGTCAGACCTGATCGCCCAGTTTCACCGGCAATTCCCCTGCAGCCCTGAAAAAGGGAAGGGTAAACTGCGGAGGTAAGATGATGCACAGATCTTTAACCTCCCTGCATGCTTGCTAAACTCAGCCTTTCTCTTCATTATAATGCCATATGTACATCGTTATGACAAGGCCAAGAATTAAAAATAGTACTGCCATGGCATCACCAGCAGCCTTTCATGTAACCTACACAAAGAGGGCAAAATAAAGTGGAAAAACCATCCACTTAGACTTCCAAAGATATAGAAGATTTTAACTTATCGGGTTTTTAAACAGAGGTCTGATGACTGTTCATAATGATAATTTTGTCACGCAGAGTTAAATTCTACTTGCAATTCATTTTTATAGAAATGTTAGAGTAATACTTAAGGTCTGAATGTGTCTCTACAGAAATGGTTTTGTCGCCTTTCCAGACTGTGCCATCTACGAAGTGGGGGGGAACATTGGTAAGTGGAAGTAACTGCACTGGTTTCTCTCTGACTGATCAGAGCAGCGCTGACATTTCCATGTCTGAATGCTTGCTGAGCTGAAAAGTAGCAAAGTCTTATGTAATGAACTGTGCGAGTGTCAGGGAGACGTGAGCTGTGCATCCACCATTATGGGAGCAGAGAAATTCTTGTTACACGTCCGTGTTCCTGCAGGAGAGCCGACACTCAAACAGAAAAGTTGACAGAAAACTTGTCCAGTCAGTTCAACTTTGTTATGGAGACTTTAATGGAGCAAAGTCTCTGAAACTGGATATTAAAACAATAGATTATTAACTTGTGCATGTTGTTGGTATACAAACATAAAAATATAAGTGCTGAACTGTTACACCTCAAATTCTTTATCTGGCTCAGCTATAAAGGATTCCTGTGTGTGTGTGTTCTATAGGTGAGCACTGTTTGGACCCTGACACACACCTCCTGGATCTGTATAACAGTAACCCTGGAGGAGAGTGGGTCATCAAGCTGAAACCCAACACCAGCAGAGGGCTGTGACATGGAAGCAATGGAAGGATGCAGGATGGATGAACTGATCTGTGAATGACTTGTTAAAGACTAACACAGGCAGAGCCATGCAGCCTTCAGATGGACAGATGGGGAAAGCAGACGTGGAGAAATGGACAATCTGCCAGGAGCGGAGCCCAGGAAAAACCTCAGATGAAACCCATGTTGTGCTTTTTCTGCCCGTCTGTCTCCATTTCTCCTTCAGCTTTCATTCCATGATTCCACTCCTGCTTTATCACAGGGCTGCAATGCTGGGAGCGAAGCCGCTGATGTGACTCATTACTTCCGACAGGGAACCCATAGAGAGGAAAAAAGAGAGAGCGGCTGGGTGGTTTGGTTTGCATTTAGCAATCCTCTCTAACCACGAGCGAGCAGATGGTGCTGCAGAGCACCTCTGGCTATAAACATTCAGACACTGACTGATTCTTTATGATCACTCTCTCTCACTTTTCATGTCTCTCCATTGCCCATTTTGCAGCTCAGATATTTGGATCAAAAAGTGAACAAAGTCAGAGAGTTTCTCTGTTTTGGATCCTGTCTGTTGATGTCTGTGCCATTTAAAGACGAAAAAGAGCCTGTGAAACTCTGCTTTCACCTGGACTTTATAAAAAAACTCCATAAACTTTCAAGGACCCTTAGCCTGTAAATAAATAACAAAGAGACTCTTTTTGATACTGAGGACTGTGGTGTCACAACCTCATGGCCAGTTATTTTATCTCTAAAGGGATTCGTTAAAGACACACGAGCGAAGCTGGTCTTCAGTTCTCTTTTCATTTTTAAATGTGAATGGATCTGAATGTACTGAAGTGACTCTTGGGTAAAATTGATTATTTATATGAATGTGAGAACATTGTTGCATCTGTATTTGCTGAATATTCTGTAGGCTAGAGTGACTTTAGTAGAATGTTGAGGAACTGCACTCTGTAACATTATCAGAAGAGTTAAGTTAGGAGGATTAGTAGGAGTCTGTAATGTTCCTTGTAAATATTTCTCCGTACTCAGCTTCAAACTGTGTTTCTCTTTACATCGTAAAACATTTCATTTGTAAATACGCTCATCCTTACAGTGATCTCTGTCTTGAGGAGGCATTGAAATCATTGCAGTAACTGTTGTGAATGTAACTGTTGTGAATGTATGCATACTATTCTGTTCTCTCCACATAAAATCAGTAAGCTGTTCCCATGATACACGTGTACAAATGAATGTGCTGACGTTTTGTAATGGCCGTCGAATGTGAATCATTTACTCCCCCAATCGCAGCCATGTTGATTTGCCGTGGCCATTTTGTGGCAAGTGTTTCACTCCATAGACAGAGTAATGACAACTAGCCAACACCAACATCTATCAACACCCTCCGCTTCATCTCTGTCACCTCCCCATAATAAACCATAATGACATAGTGGTACACGCATCAGAAACGCGCTGAGGAATCACATTTCTTTGATAAAGGAGAAGGTAATAAATAGCTGTTATAAATTCTGCTGCCCTGGATGCGATGACAGCAGTGTGTGTGTGTGTGTGTGTCTGTGTGCATGCATGTGTGTGATGAGCTTCATTACACAAGTCCAATTGGCCTGTCCCATGGTCCAAAGCACAGTTCAGTGCCTCAGCACAAAGCGTGCTGATGAAACTGCCTTCTGCTGACAATCAGGAAGTAGGTCACCTCTAAAGCTGCATCAGTATGACACCAAACACCGCAGGCCAGGAGCACAACACATGGACACATATTATGTACACACACATGCCGCACACAGTACAGCTGAACAACATGGCATGGGATCACAAAAACGCGGCATGGGTTCACAGTTCAGCTCTCTATTGACTTTGTATATGACGGAGAGAGAAAGCGCCCTCTGGGTTAAAGATATGGCAAATATTTCTGAAACAGTGTTATCTATATAATTACCAAGGACTAAAGGTTTGTCATCAGTGTGAGTGTGGGATTATTATTGTCTTTTATCTTTAAAAAATCTCCTCTAGCTTTATATGAGGTTAAGATGTGAGGTTATTTTAGACATCTGTCAGAAGATGTCTACAGAATGTATACTTATGCCCTTTATACCTGCAAAAAGCTTTGTTGTAGAATGAAAAAACTTTTGACATGTTTTTGCCAATAAATGTGAAAATAATATTGTGTTAAATATGATTTATTTTTTCAATATGGAGAAATGGTGGTGGAAGATGGTATCAAAAAGCAACATTCATCATGAATTTATTGGTGCTTACTGCTGCTGTTGTATTATGCATTCGCAGGAGGAGGCAGCAGAATATGCACACACACACATACATGGAAAGTGACAAAATCTAGGGTGAAGAGATGGTTTATTCTGCTGGCATAATCAATAGATAGATTAACCTTGTAATGTGTGCGGGTGGAGAGCCCAGTGCTGCTCCAATCCTTGATTAATCATGGCCTCCGCTGGTGGAAAACCATTCTCAACTAACTGCCT
This sequence comes from Lucifuga dentata, assembly GCA_014773175.1. Lineage (NCBI taxonomy): Eukaryota > Metazoa > Chordata > Actinopteri > Ophidiiformes > Bythitidae > Lucifuga > Lucifuga dentata. The sequence continues at coordinate 46,261 of VXCM01000426.1, forward strand.
CATCAACTTCCATTAGCCAAGGTCTCGCTGTGTCCAAATGTGAAATTCAAAGACAAAAGGAAGAAAGCGCCCACATCCTACAGCATTTATTCTTTTTCCTCACTGTCTATAACAATGAATCTTAGAATATATGTGAAGAAATCAATTGTGGTTATAAATTGTGTTTCAGTCCAGAATAAGATATTCATTGTTTTAGAAACTGAGAAGGAAAGTGAAGAGCGTTATGAATAAATTTATATCAATTTATAACAGCTTATTATTTACTGTTTTAAGACTTTTAGGAAAGAAATATTTGCATTCTTGAAATACTGACCAATAACTTTCACCATAATTTTGAGGATTCTGGTATAAAATCTTCAAATAATGTACAAGTAATTACAATGGATCACCACATATTTTATCTTAGTAACACGAAGATATTTATATTTTGATCAGCACACTCACTCTAATCAGAATCAAACCTTTTCTCACAGAGGCTGTATTTCTGAGACTAGATGTTTTGTTCTTTTACCAGCTTATACTTCTTACAGGAAAAAAAAAAAAAAAAAANAACACGAAACAAACCAAACAAACCCCAGCTTGCCAGACGCAGGCCCCTTTGGCCTGCTGCACATCTAAATTACTGTAATCAATGGATGAATAGCAATCAGCAGCTTTGTATGAGCTCCTGGCAGAATGCCTGACCCCCGGCTCTCTCCACCAATCAGACCACAGCATCCCATTCATAGCTAATCATCACGTGCACTTATGACACACCACTTTCCTTGCATTTGACGGGGGAAGCTCTCTTCTCCTCCTCTGGTTTTTGTGTTCAGCTGACCAGAGTCGACTAGATTGATGAGGGATGAAAGTGCGAGTGTGGGGTTAGATGAAGCATTTTCCTGTGCTTATAGAGAAGAAATGTCAGTTTCCTCCTTGCTCCTGGTTGTGTGTCTGATGAGGTGGTTTGTGCAAAATGAAGTTTTAGATTCTATTTTCCACAAGCTTTACTGCTAATGATGAGTTCAAGTAAAGAAGAAAGAAATGATGATGGAAAAAACATCTTCCACAACAAATTTAGCTAAATAATTTGGAGAGTGGCCAAGTGGCTGGAAATCACGCTAGAAGAAACAAGGTTACAGGCTGTGACAAAGAATAATTTATGAGTGGCTCTATGAGAACATTTAGGTTAAAAAAAATCACTCAATCACAAATTATGAAATTGAGAGAACTAGTTAATTATATGCATTTTATAATATAATCATTCTTCACATCCTCCATGTACAAAAACACATACATAGGAAGGATGCAGGTCCCTGAAAAAAACAAATAAGCACATACCAGCTTTTATGAATAACACTGGGTGAAGAAGTTCTCATACTCTTTGCTAATGGAAAATAAGCAATATCACAATGGAGATAATACTTCATTACAGAAAAAAACGATGATGTTAGTCATAATTTTGAGCTGTTGAATGTAAAGTTTGAATCTGTTAAAGGACCATACTATCCATTTTGCATGTTTGAGCCTAATATATTCAATTTTCATACATGTTACATTACTGACAATCATTTCCCAAAGCATACTACTGGAACGGTGAATTAAAACATTTTTTTCCTACCTTCAAGACTGCCATTGATTTCAGTTCATTCTGGTATGCTATTAAAGTATTCAAGTATATATTTTGAAACGTTCTTGGGATAGGTAATCCATCATTGCGAACAAGACATATATTGAGGTTGTTTTTTTTTTTCAAAGTTACATTATTTTAGCATTTAAGTGCAATAAAAAGCGTAGAGTGAATGTATGTCTCCACCAGGGAATATAGTCTCAAAAGAAGACCTGCATTTATTGAAAAATTTANTGAATGTATGTCTCCACCAGGGAATATAGTCTCAAAAGAAGACCTGCATTTATTGAAAAATTTAAATGACTGTGACTTCATAAGGCTGACTAACTATTAGCAGGCGAAACATTGATTTTTAAAGTGAGTGTATCACTTGAATATTTGATTTTGAAAGATTAAGAGATTTTGCAAAATATCAGGAAAGCTGAAATATGGTTTTATCCTTTGGGAAATTGCTGTCAGTAATGTAACATGTATGAAAATTGAATATATTAGGCTCAACATACAAAATGGCTGGTATGGTCCTTTAAGTAACTACAGTTATCAGTAAAACTTACAATATTTTCTCTTACATGTACTGGGAGAAAAGCTGGAAATACTCAAGTAAAGTATCAGTGAGTTCCACCTAAGAGCAGAGAGGCACAGAAGAAAATAGGTGTAAGGGAGGATGGAGGGAAAAACATGACCTTATTTACCCTAAATGAGAATGCCTCTGTCTTTGTCATGTGACTCTCCTCCTCTTCTTCCTCTCCTAAANATTTACCCTAAATGAGAATGCCTCTGTCTTTGTCATGTGACTCTCCTCCTCTTCTTCCTCTCCTAAATCTGCTCCTCATCCTTGCACATATTTTCCTCGCTCCCTCCAATCTCCCAGCTTCCACTTTCCTTTTGCCTCCCCCTCCTCTCAGAAAATGTCTTTGAAAATGTCTTTGAAATGAGGGGTGGGTCTCAGCATTTATCTCTACCATCCAGCCACAGTGTCTCCTAGCAACGGAGCAGGGATCATTTAACTGCCCCATACTCTGTTTTCCCCCCAATCACTACATGTACGCCAACTTCATTCATATTCACCTCTTAGTCAGAGCCCAAGTACATTTATTCAAATACATTTTAGATTCTAATATTTTATTAATAATTTCTTTTTGTTTGTCATTCATCTACATTTTAGAGGATGTTTTTGCTCCACTGTATTTATCTGATTATTTTACTAGTTTTTGGGGCTTAATAACTAACTGATCTTTTTTTTATCATATCACAAAATTTAATTTCAATTTTAATTATAAGACACGTTAAGGACATTACCAAGCAACACCACTCTAAAAAATAATTTTGTGCATTATCCATCACTTCAATAAATGCAAAGCTGCAGAACAAAATTCTAATTAGTTTTGTAACACTTTTAGAGTTGCCAACTTAATTTTAATGAGCTGTGTTGACACAATAATAGCAATAATCACTTCAACTCATGACTAGTTTAAACTCTAATTCATTAATTTATTCATTATGAAGTTGTGGTCGCAAATGAGATTAAATAATTGTTTATTTCAAGTCCCACCTATTTAACGTGATTGGTGAGTTTAGCAATTTAACCTTGCAAAGAAAGCCTTAATGAAATAGCTAAAAGACATTTGTGTTGGGAGTTGGGTGTGTCTTTCCAGATGTGGGCGTGTCTCTTCTGATATATGTCTCACCTTATACAGATGTGTCTCTCCTCTCCTCTCCTCACATTTGTGACAAGACATTTGTGATGTAAGTTGGGTGTGTCTCTCCTGTTGTGTGCATATCTTCTGATATGTCTCACCTTATGTGACAGTGTCTCTTTTGGTGTGGACGTGTCCATTTTGTTTGATTCTAAACTGAAACTAAAAACTAAAATATGCTTTTTATGTCCTGGAAATTGGTTGTTAGTAATGTCACTTGTATATGTCAGTTGTATATACAGTATAATGCTTAAACATGAAATACCACCGGTATAGTCCTTTAATAGAGTCAGAAACAACATGGCTACTTACAAATTCAGGTCAAGCAGCAACACTTAAGACCAGTATTGAATCTTTTAGCTCCACCATCTCCTAAGTAAATTATCTGGGTATTTAACTGCCAAATACCCAACTTTCTTTACTATTCACTAGTTTACTTCATCTTAGTCATTTCCTGTTGGACAGGCAATGTACATGAGAGTTTGTTTTTTTTTTTAATCAGGAGTTGTCAGGTCTGATGAGAAACAAATATACAATGTGTTTGCAGAATATATAACCAAAACAATCAAATTAAAAGTGGCTAAAAGCTTGTATCACTGCATTACAAGTAAACAATTTGATTGCTAGGCATTTATTTGTGTTTGTTTTAGTATTTTCTTTTTTTTTTCAAATAAAGGGTTTAAGCACTCCTTCCAGGGCAGGGCCCGAAAGCATGCAGTATGGATGGTTTTTGCTGCTTGGGGCACTTAAACCATATCAGTGGCACACTTGAGGCAGACAGACAAGCAGGAGAGGCTGTTCTGTCAGGATGTGTCACTCCAGGATTCGGCAGGTGCACACACACAGCCTACACCNCACACACACACACACACACACACACACACAAACACAGTCAATGGGGGAAGACAGGACTTGGCCCTCAGTCTGAAAGGCTCTGGCAGAATCAATTAGCATTTAAATTAATGAAGCACGTAATGAAGAGAATGCTATCTCTCCTGGAAAAAGCCAACAGACAGGCGGGCCATGCAGAGCTGATTGTGAATCTGCATCAGGAAACGCCTGACACAGTGAAAGGAACATCAAAGATATTCAAATAACCACTTCGTCCCTTATTTTTGAAGGAAAAGTGTTAAATTGAAAGCAGAGCAGCTTTAAATCAAACCACGATATGTAAAAAAAAAAAACAAAAAAAAAACACACAGTGGTAATATCTTCACATTTACATATAAAAAGTTTCATTAATAAAACACATAATTAAAGATAAAATGATTGCATGAAAAGACCATTCTTATCTTTCAATACCCATCAGTGCAAATATGCTTAAAGGGGGCTGCATCCGGACCAGATAACCTTAACTGATTTTCTTTGAGTTGAGTTTATTTCAGCTATTCAGAATGATTTTTCTCTATTTGAGATATATTTAAAATAAAACAAACAAAAACAAGATTGATCTTCATTTCTGTTTCATCATCTGTATTTTTTTTTATTCAAAATTATTTAAAGGGATAATCAGTGATCCCTATGTAAATAAAGGGTCACCCCACTGCCAAACAAAAAAAAAAAAAAATNAAAAAAAAAAAAAAATCAGAACAAAGGACTATCCCTCTCAGTGTGACTGAAATACCTTTTAACATGTAAAGTTTTAATAAACAGAGTACTGTTAGCCACTAACTAAATAAGTTATAGTTTTCTGCTGCTGTTAATTTTTTTAACCTCAAAAATAGTGTGAACAGATTTTTATGATTTAGATTATTTACAGTGATAACAGCCTTCACTAATTTCTATCAGCAGTCCTCACAGCTAAATTCTAAATGTGTATAAAATATAGCAAATAGTCACATAAAAGGTAATCATTCACCATCATTAGATTATCATATAGTATGTTTTTTCTGTGACAGGATTTTTCATCAGTTTAAAGCTGCTTGGCCAAAATTCCTAAAATTATCACTTGAAGGTAAAAGAAAATGTTCCATAGATGTCAGATGGCTGCTGAATACAGTTACTCACAGCACAAACAAAGTTTGACAAAGATAAAAACACAATTTTGCCAAATTCTCAGAGCTCTAAATTTTTTTCTGATGCAAGCTGGATCATATTGTACATCTTAACTTTGATTTCACGGTCCTGATATATTGCTTGATTTGTCAAACTACAAAATGGGAATCTAAAATAACCTCTAAATATTCAACATCTCAGCTAGTTTATCTTCTTTTAGCGTTGACAGTGACTGACAAAGACTTTTACAGTTCTCGTGTTCGTAGCTTTAGTGACTTTTCTTTTTGTGTTTGTGGAGGGAAACAGACAGCTGGTGGTGATTTTGACATGCAAACCTCTGGCAGCACTGCCTCACACTTCTCTCGAGGTCAGATGCTTCATCCCCTGGGTCACACACACACACACACACACACACACACACAGTGACACTTCAGACTGACAGTGTGTCTCATACTGAACAAAAGCAAATGAACATGACAACATGTATGTATGCACACACAAACTAAGACATTCACCTCAAAGGAAAGAGGGGGTTTGGTGTGTGTGTGTGTATGCATGCCAGTGCACATATGCTGACAGCATAAAGCTTATCGCAACAACACAGTGACATTAGAGAGCTTTTGCCCGAAGCGTTAAGTTGCTGTGTGATGTTTTTCATTTCAAAAGCTCCAGGAAGGGAGGGCAGAGAGCTGTGCTTCCCTTTAACATGACTCATCACTCATGACTTCCCCTGCACATCACTGCCATCCAGACCCCGTCCACCCACATCTCTTAACACACACACACACATTAACAGCCCCCACCCCCCCAAGACTGTACATTAGTATATAATTTACTGTTTGTTTTCTTGCCTCTCTTTCTCTTAATGACTCATCTCTGTCCAGGCCTTTTGTGTTCACTGCCTCTCAGCTTGTCTCTGCAGTGGAAGAAAGCATATGATTTGAACCTTACATGAGCCTGGCATTTTAAGCATGTTGGTCTTAACTGAACTTGAAATGTAATTTCTGAAAATCTCTATAAACCTCCCTCTAAAGCTTTAAATTCAATTTGTTTTTCCCTCATCAGTTGCCACAAAAAATGTATTTCCCAGTGGTACATTTTAATACTTCTGAATACCATCCCATACCAAGCACCATTTGCAGAAGACACTGTCCAACTGAGAGGACAGAGAAAAGTTTAAATGTTTCTTAAATATGTTTACAAATGTCATCAAATGAGAGACACTGGGTGACACACACACACACACACACACACACACACACACACACACACACACAAACACAGAGAGAGAAGAGAGATAATTATTCCCAGCTCACATTGTATCTTGTATATCACTAGAACAGAATATTTTAATATTTTTTTTTTTTGCTTTATTTTTTCTTTTTCTCTAATTAATTCAATGAATTACTCTAATCTTAAATGACAACATATCCTTACTCATTTATACATCTATCTTACTTCATCCTATTATTATTAGCTTTCTATTTATTATATATTACTATATTCTGATAAGTAGCACTTTGTAAGCTCGTTGTACCTTGTTGAATCTTTTTGTTGGACATGTTATACACACAGTGCCTTGGCAATACTGTAATTTTATATGGTCATGCCAATAAAGCCTTTGGAAACGAAACGAAAAGGGTGAGGTGGTTAAAAGAAGGGAAAATACAGGGTTAAATGTATGAAGAACTGGGGAAAGGAAAGGAAAGGAAAGGAAAGGAAAGGAAAGGAAAGGAAAGGAAAGCACATGACAGGACAGGACAGGATAGGACAGGACAGGACAGGACAGGACAGTAAAGGAAAGGAAAGGAAAGGAAAGGAAAAGAGTAGAGGTATGCAGCAGTTTTGTCCTTCAGTAGTGCCCTCATACGTTTCCTTGCACCGGAATCGTGACTGAGCATACGCAGATCCAGTATCCAATGCACGGCCACATGCTCAGCACCACCCACACTCCACCTCATCACCACTTTATTATATGTGGCATGCGTAGTGGAGAGAAACACCCACGATGCACCACTCCCTCCAGAGGGCTTTTCCTGCCCAGGAAGAGAGAGGGAGAGAGAGAGAGAGAGAGATGTNGTGTGTGTGTGTGTGTGTGTGTGTGTGTGTGTGTGTGTGTGTGTGTGTGTGTGTGGTGCTACATTCCCTCAGTCGGTGCAGGCGAGACCTCAGTGATCTAACTATGTGTGTCAGAAGATGATGAGGCTTAAAGAACGACGGGACAGAACTCTACATTCAGCTTCACACACACTCTGAGAGATCACACAGCAAGCATACACACCGTTTGCATGTTACACACAATGCTGAGAGAGATACACAAAAAGAAAGAATAGTGGGGAGATATAACTAATTGCATTATTTAAATAATTGTATTCATATACTTTGCATTGTTTATATGTGGCATACAAAAGATGGACATAATAACAGGAAAAATTGACAATTTGCAATCCAGTATATCAGAGTCTTCAACAAATCCTGCCTCATGAATCAGTCATCATCAGAAATGTGCTGATGCAGATATATTACAATGTTTGAGGCTGTAGTTTGTGGTATAAGCCTTGAATTACAGTGCAAGGAGTGTAATTAGTCAACATTTAACAATTTAACAACAATTTGATTTCAACTCATTAATCAAAGATTCAACAATCAGGAAATCAATTCAGTTCCTCCATAAAGGATAACAGCTTTAAACTGTAAAAAAAAAAAAAAAAAAAAATGTAATCAGTTATCACTAATTAAAGACACATAACATCATTAAAGAAGGACATTTAATTTTGAATTTACTCTTAAACTACAGCAGCTCATGTCTGCATGATTTGCCCAACACTCTGCTTTTATTTAGCTCTGCAAAATAAAAAGCTTACCAAGATTTCACAACTCAGCACGTCAACACCTGAGCCTTTTCAATGTCTTAGCAGTGTAAACACAAAAGACAGGAAATGATTTAACAGCCAAACTTTTGATATGAATCAAGTTTAACTGAATCATTCAGTTTTCAAATTATGAATTGATGGGGGAGCTGGGGGNGAATCATACCAAGTTTTTCTGTTATTTTGTACAGGTTTGTGAGCAGTGAGTATGTAGTACCATTCCCTGCTGCTAGTCTGCAGTGTTGCCTCCAGCCTCATTTCTTAAAGTCAACCGTTCTCCCTCGTTCTGTTCTTCTCTCTGGTTATGTCTGTAGATCTGAGACACTATGGCAGATTGACTCTCTCTCTCTCTCTCTCTCTCTCTCTCTCTCTCTCTCTCTCTCTCGTCTGTGGGTCCAATTATTGTGACCATGGCAACTATCTTGGAATATGGCCTGTGGATACATTCACTATTACCAGGTCACTGCCTTGCAGCCTATCTGTCCCCCTATTGACTCTCTCTCACACACACATACACACACACACTTTCTCGGCCCTGTCTGCTCTAATCACTGGCGGCTGAGGAGGCACAAAGCTAAGAAAGAGAAGGAAAAAAATAACCATGGCAACAAATTTGAGGCAATTTCAGTAATAGTATGAATTAGACGCCAAGCTAAATTATGTTGGACAGGAAAGGAAAAAGCTCTTGGCTTGGCTTTTGAAGTGACAAGAAAAGGAAAATGCGCCAGTGTCTGTTTTTGTGTACATTGACAGTTTTATATGCAATACCTGAGTTTTATTCAGTTTGATGATCATGACTCTGTGACACTGTTTCTATTTTAAGCTTGATGCTACATTATGCTAGCTAAATAGGACAAACACACACACATACACGCACACTCATACAGGATGAGCATAAATGGCAGCTGGCAAAACAGGCCTAGCCAAGCATGAAAATCAACATGAATTCCCTCTTGGCTGGAGCTTGATGCCCTGATGCGGCAATGCCTACAACCCATGTCCACGTCCCCAGACAGCCCTTCCCACAGCAGAGAGCCATGATGCCACCCCATGAGGCGGAAATAAATCAGAGTGTTTGAGAACACAGGAGATCTTAGGTGATACAGAGTAACATCAGAGAGAAAAGAAAAATCAGTGCTGATCATAATGTAAGAAGACTGGCAGCATAAAAACAATATACATGTTAAAAAAATTTTGTTAAACATTTTTAACATATACATGTTAAAAATTGATATTTTTTGTTTGATTTATAGGTGCATGCATGCTTCATAAAGGTCTGTCATTAAAGTTTAGCTTTCCTGCTTCCTGGGTTTTAGGCTTAAACACAAGGAGCTTTTACCTTTTATTTGAATCCTCTGTATCTACTGTACTAAAAAGGGAAACATATTCAGCAGAGAGATAATCATTTCAGGGATTAGAATGGGAACATAAAATAAGTACTTTGCATTCATTCATTCATTCCAAATTATTTGCATGTTTTGAGTTGCAAATTGATCAAACTAATTTAAACTTTATCACTGTAAAAGGTATTGTCAATTTGAAAAAAAATAAAAATCAATGATCCTGAGTCCAGATTATGCAGCATGTTTTATAAATGTCAAAAATTAATGAACCAAAACTTAACCAGTTATGCTCAGTTGCTGTAAATTGACATTTTGAAGACTTTTATGAGACAAAGGTCTCAGGCAGCATACACTGAAAACCAGTGGGATTACACACACAAATCATGAGAGTAAAGGTATTTGATTTGATAATGAACAGACATGTGATTTCACAAAGTTTTAGAATAATTAAGCATGTTAAAACATTATTCAAGGTTAAATATAATAAAGCTGTAAAAGGAGGGAGCAAAACCTCTTAAAAATGTTGCATAGCAATATTATGATAAAGTGAATGACACAGAGCTTATGATTATTAATCCAATCATTGTCTTGTACAAGTGACATTAAAATAATTTTACACAATATTTATTTCAGTCACAGAAATTGCTTAGCTGCAGTTAATATACCACCATACATCTCAGCATTCCAATCATATGATATCATATGAAAGCTTAAATAAATCACACCTCTTTTAATTTCAGTTTACTGCTGTTAGGAGAATAAAACAAACAAAGAAGTCTCTTTATTGATGTTTGCAGAAAGGTAGGGAGTCGGTGCAGGTTACAGCTCAGGCTTTCTCTCACTACTCACAGTATCTTGGCTAAGGCAAAGTGTTTTTATTCCACCTGCCCATCGGGCTCCCAAACCCACCACTCCCCTCTGCCATACCACACTGTGAGCTGTGCTGCCTTCAGGTCACAATTGTCCTTTTTTGTAACTGAAAGAGCAAACAGTTCTATGTAAAGCCATCTACTTTCTCCAAGTGTAGCTTGTGTCTTTAAGGAAATTCCATACATGTAGCAAGACTCCAAAAATTGAGCATTAAAATTTAAGTCAGTGAATAAACACTATTTCAGTAAATACAATGTCATGGGAGATTTTATTGTAAAATGATCTTCTTCATCATCTTTGGCTCCCAAAATAGCCCATAATTTACTGTTCAATAAGTTTAAAAAGGGGCTCTCAAATTGAGTTGGGTCTTTTCACACTTTCGAAAGCAGCAGCTGTAGGAGATGGCTTTGACATAAAGTGTGTGGGGAGAGAGAGAGAGAGAGAGAGAGAGAGAGAGAGAGAGAGAGAAGAGTGGTGCTATTAATCTCCCCCTTTCCATTCAGTGCTTCTACAATGAATTGCAGCTGTGGCTGGAGATAAAAATGGCTTTTTTTTTTTTTTTTTTTTTCTTTTCCCCTCTGGTGATTATCTGCAGTCAGGTGCCAGGGTGGAGGTATGATCACAACAAACCAGAGGGAGAGGACACAGTCAGGGAGAAAACAGGAGGAGGAGGAGGAGGAGGAAGACACGTGATGAAGAGGGGAAAAGGAGAGGATGAAGTTAAAATAAGAGAAAGGGAAATAAATAAAGGGGAGAGGAGAATTAATAAGAGAAGGGGAAATAAATGAAGGGGAGAGGATAACTGATGGTGAAGAGGTAAGAAGAAATGAGGGAGACAAAGGGAAATGAGGATGATGAGTAGAGAGGCAGATTTGTTAATGATTGCAGATGATAGGCAACCTGAGGGGAGGGGGGGGGGNNNNGGGGGGGGGGGGGGGGGGGGGGGGGGGGGGGGGGGGGCAGACTGAACTGCAAGAATATTACAGTGAGAGTGAGTACTGGATGGAGAGAGAGAGAAGGGGCAGGGAGCAGATACTGAGCTGTTAAATAATGTTTGTTGTTTATCTCACCTAAACAGAACAGCACAATAGAGATATTATCTCCAGCACCTAAGGGTGACAAGTGTTTCACATCATGGTGGAAATGTGATAAGCTACATTCAAGATTGAATTAGAAAGAGGTGTGATCTGATAGCCTGGTTTCTGCTGCAACAGATATGACCACAGTATTTACTTGTTTTTATAGGAACACCAAAGACAGGTCCTGCTGACAGGGTAATACATGAATTACACAAATAAAAGGGATTAAATCATTGAAATCTGAATTCTCAGATATAGACATAATATGGACAAAACCATAGGCCAACAGAAACTAAAGCTATACCTTAACCTCTTTAAAATCACAGCCTCTCATAACTCTGATTTCATTGTTGTAGAAACAGTAATAATTGTTTAAAAGTTTTTTCTTATCTGAATTGCCAAAATTATGTCTCAGACAGAGGTGACCAAAACGTTTTGACAGCCTAATTAGTTAAATCACATAGTCTGACCTCTCTATAAGTAAACATGATGCTGGTAATTTGTGGTTGAAAATATGTCTAGTAAAAGGGGCTAAATATGAAAATTATAAAGTATGATAAAATCATTTTAGTGCTGAGAATTTTTCAGGGCAAATAGAAGAGGTTTCATAAGGGAGGATCAGTGACAAGGCAAAGCTGTTTTTGGCAGATATTTGTTACAAAAGTCTGAAATGATGTTGTTTTGTGTTGTTAAGCACCTATGTAGTTATTAAAGGACCATACAGGAGGATTTCCACATTTCAGCCTATAGAATTACAGCTCAATTACTCTAACAGCAGCTTTTTCCAAATAACACCAGAGGTTTTTAGACATTTCTGTATATTTCGGCAAAATATAAAAACTTTTAGATACACAAATCTTGCTCCAGATATATAATTCATCAGCAAACATTAATTGAAAAAGTAATCTTATGATGGTGTGTTCAAGTACTTCTAGGAATTTCCAAAATCGGTGTCATCTGTCAAACAACAGGGCTTTCTAATGAATGAAACAGCCAAAAATATGTTTGTTTCTAGCTTGCTTCCTGAGAAAGAAAGCCTGACATCACAGCTCATACTATGATGTGGAAGATGCAATCCTGACTCTACTGCACTTATTGCACACCCACCTTGAGCAACCTAAGGCTCATGCTAAGATTTTATCTGTGGACTTTTCTCTGCTTTTAACACTATGCAACCCAGTATTTTAGCAGATAAACTGGTGTCAGAATTCTCTCTTGATGNCTGCTTTTAACACTATGCAACCCAGTATTTTAGCAGATAAACTGGTGTCAGAATTCTCTCTTGATGCTGGTCTGACTTCATGGATTCTTGACTTTCTTATAGTTGTAGAGTTCAGCAGGTCAGAGTAGCCACATCACTCTCTGACAAAATGATAACTTGTACAGGTTCCCCCCAGGGATGTGTTTTGTCACCTCTGCTGTTTATTTTATACACAAACTGTTGCACTAGCACTTTCCCAAACAGACATTTAATCAAGTATGTGGATGACACTGCCTTAGTGAGCCTTCTATTTGATGGGGAGGAGGAGCATGGACCAGTTCTTGACTACTTTCTGAACTGGTGTGAAAAATCTAATCTCCTCCTGAACACCACTAAAACAAAAGAAATGTCTCTTGACTTTAGAAAACTGAAATCATCCAAACCTACTTTCATTAACAGGGAGCCAATATAATCTGTCACAAATTACAAGTATCTTGGCATCATACTCGATCACGAGCTCAGTTGGGACCTGTGGACTGACCTTTTGAGCACAAAGACTCAGAGAAGGATGTACTTTCTAAAGAAACTGTTAATTTTTAACATTCACAACAAAATGCTTCACATGTTTTACTGTGCTTTTATTGAAAGTGTTTTAACCTTTTGCATTATCTGTTGGTTTGGTAATGCCACTGAAGCACAGAAAAAGACTGTCAGGAATATGGTAACAATAGCCAGCAAACTGTTAGGAATGACATTACCAAGCTTGGAACATATCTACAGAGACAGGCTAATGAATAAGGCAAACAACATCCTGGGTGACAGGAGGCACCCCCTTACCTCTTCATTTAAACTATTACCATCTGGGCGACGATACTGTCCTCCTCTTTTTTACAAAAATCCGGTCTAAGTTCTCATTTGTTCCCCAAGCCATCAAGCTTCTGAACGGGTAATGCACTTATGGTTGTCCAGCTGGTCTGGACAACCTCACAATTTCACTTCATAATATTTTATGTTATGTATTTTATATTTTTCAGTTGTATAAGGTGTAATTAGTGCAAGGTGTATTTTAATGTAAAGTGTATTTTTAGTGTATTTTAGTGGAAGGTATATTGAGTGTATTTTAGTGTAAGTTGTGTGACAAGTGTGTGCGTATGTTGGGGATGTCATGATCATGATAAAATGCCATGTGTTTTTTTTTCTTACACTGCACAACAATTTCTCTACGGGGATAAATAAAGTATCTATCTATCTATCTATCTATCTATCTATCTATCTATCTATCTATCTATCTATCTATCTATTTTATGGCTTTATATACTAACAATGAGTTATTTTAACAGTTGAATTCAATGAACAGCTGAGATCTGAACATATGTACAAAAGGGTGCAAAAATAATCAAAAACCTGAGGTATTTGCAGTGCATAAAGTTAATTGTGAAATATTCAGTGACTATGACTAATTATTTTTAACATTCAAAAGTTAAAATGTTGCTTTTCTGTCTGCCACTGTGCTTTGCTCCATTTGCATCACTGTAGCTTTATTAGCATTAACATCATACAATTATGAAAAAGATCGCTTGATCTGGGACTCCCCTAAGAGATTATGAAAAGGCCACAGAAGCTACAGGCCAGTACAAACAAGGGGTACACACCTGCATGTGTGTGTGAGTACATATGTGTGTTCCTTGCCTTGCCTGCTCGTCCTTTTAGCCATGCTTGTATTCCCTGATGCTCTACTTAAACAGTACAAGAGGGAGATCAGAAAGCAATCAGCAGTGAGTTGTAGACACACAGAGAGCCTGAGGTCCTGTGCTGAAAGGTGACAGAGACAAGTTGACTGTATTGATAGATTTGTATGAGATCTGATACCGTGTTGCCCTCTGGGATGAAGGTTACTATAACACAACTCAGGCAGACACCAATAGGTGGCTTAGTGTTTCATGTGGACAGATCTGTGTTTTGGAATCTGCGACACAAACAATGAAATTTGGCACAAGTTATGTTAAATTAGTTGCAACACAGTCACATTTTTAAGTTCCTTAAGGACTGAAACAGATAAGTTGTTATACTTGAAATAAATGGTATGTTTTATTTCCTTGTTTTTGTTTATCCTCTTTCATCACTCCTTTTCATTCTACAAATAGTGTTTCTGTGTTTGGTCACGTAATTTAAGTGGGCTGCCATTTCAGCCAAGATTGTCAAAATAGAGATTACAATCTCAAGAGACCATCCTGCTTAAATCAAGATCAAGTAAATAAAAAATATATATATTTTTAATTCTACTGCCAAGTGGTTGCAGTGGTCAAAGAAGTCTTCACTCTACATTCTAGATAAAAACAGTTGGATTTTATCATACTGATGAGAACAAAATCCATTGTTTGTATAAAAATGCTGCACTGTCCCGGTCCTTTCACTTAAATTAAGATGAAATATCTACATTGAACAACCACAAGCATTAGGAACAAAAAGCAGTGACATTATCATTGAAAATAAAAACACTTCTGCATGACTTTTTGTACAATATTCCATCATATAGTCATTGACGTATAAAAAAAAGGCATAATCATTCAGTTACTTTATTCATTTTCAAAGCCTCCTAAAGAAAGGGGCTATACAACATTTCAGTTCATGAAACTGAAGATTGAAGCGACACAACATTTTTATGTGTTCCAAAGCTCTATTGACCCGCTGTCTAAATATAGAGCTATAGTCATTGGCCTGGTGTTGCAGAATGATTATAGCTCTTGAAAGACAAAAACACCTTTTGTAGCCTAGCCACTGTATTTGTGCAATGTCTCGCACATCAGACCAGAAATCAATAATAACATCCATTCTTGTGGTGTGTTTTTTAGTATGTGTTCTTGTGTGTGTGGGTGCGTGACAGAGAGAGAGAGAGAGAGAGAGAGAGAGAGAGAGCTCTCANTTTTTTTTTTTTTTTTTTTGCTGTTGATTGTGCCACTGACAATAGCAGTTAATGACAGCCGAGAGTAGCTGCATGGTTGGACTGTGGGGGAAGGAAAAATCCATTTTCAAAGGCATACACGGTTTGTATTCATAAACCTGTATGCAGCGTGACCAGCAGTTGCCTATATTAAGCTCCAAGCACTCTCCATGAGCTCTGCTAGTCTCAATTAAATCAAAGCTGTTTGAGGGCCTGGCGACATCACAGGGACTGAACAAAAAGCTTTCAGCAGGTTGTGAATGTAGTCAATTGCAAACAAGATGTGCATTTCAATGACCCATTCAGACTGGAGGCAGAGAGGAAATGGATGGGTTATACTAATAAAAACAGAGGGAAGCATTAGAATAAAGTATCAATGCTAATTTGAAAAAGTTATTTCCTGCACTGCCCAACTGCATTTGTTTCATCTGGTCTTTTCAATCAACCAGTCAAATGACAATATTTAATTTTATGCTAAAAGAAGAAACACTTAAGTAGAATTAAACATATTTTTAGAAAAATGAAGTGTGGCTATTGAATGGACGTTACAAAGAGCTTAGTGCTTTGAGTCTGAATGAATAATATACCTGAGTTTTTGGAAGATGTGAATAGAGATGTCTTTGGTTACGCACTGTACAGTTAACATCATAAAAAGTTAGTTTTAACTGATTGTCAGGCAATACCTTGCTGTATATAAAACCACTGTAAAACTTTAAAAGGAATGTTGAATTTTCTACAGCGGAGGGGGGAGTCCAAAATGCTGATGTTTTATAAACAAAAATATAATACAATCTGAGGATTTCCAAAAAACAACAAACAAAAAACAAAACATTAAGTCTGGACTGAAATTATAAGACTAAAACCACAGCAAGGTGACACTCCCTCATCATTATAGACCAGTGACTGTCTCTTCTACAATAAAAGAAAATAAACTGGACCAAACCATGTGCTCAGGTAAAGACAGGGGTGAGTTAAACAAAGGAACATATTCAAGTAAACAATAAGAAACAAAAAGATATCCATCCTCACTGCTAAGCATTAAAAGTTAGAGATAATAAGACCAGAAATTCACACACCAGCACCAAAGTTAATATAATGTAATTTAGAATGTTTTTGTCCTTCCTTCAAGCATTTCACTGGTTACTACTTATGCAGACCTTAAAGTAAATGACTGCAGCAGCAACACTAAAACCAGAACAATTATGCTATGCACTATGCACTTTGAATACTGTGTCACTTTTTACCTGCACTTTAACTTGATGTGACTTGTTTTTTTTTTGTTTTTTGTTTTTTTTTCTGTAATGTATTTATGGTGTGCACCATGCAGGAGTAGTGCTCCTAATCTCGTTGTATTGCTTAGTACAATGATAATAAAGGCGATGAAATACATCATGATAGAGTCAGTCAAACAAATAAGCTATCCTCACCATAGGAATTTTGATTGTTTAAAAAAAAATCATAACTTTGTGCAAGCAAAACAGAAACAGAAACTTCAGCTCTGGTGTTTGTTACATTTGACTGGAAAATTAACAGAATAAAGGGAAAAATACTAGGCTGATGAGTGATTAGACACCTGAGACCACTCCAGAAACCCAAGGAGCCATTTGACATGATTCAAATCACTTTTACACTGGGGTAAACACACAAAAAGCTGGTTTAAAGCCTATTTGTACACCTGAATGAGTCCAGTTCAGAAATTCAGCTTAATTTCAACTTACATATATACTTTTATTTGTTGGCCACTGACAATTTCAGGAATCAGTGGTTATAAAATCTTTCAAGAAACACAACACACATCCAAAAAAAAAAAAAAAAAAAAAAGGAAATGAAAATTAAAAATGTCAGTCACAGGTCAAGGACAGAACTGACTTTAGAGAAGGGACTGAAAATGTGACATTAATTGAGTCAGAATAAAAGCATACAGGTTATTATAAAATTGCACTCTGATGACAAACTCCTGCTGTGGATGAACCTTTCAGCTCTTTCAGTCAAAGTGCAGCCTGATTCAAACATGGCAAACCCTGTGAGAGCAGACAGCATGCCTCTACTCTCATGACATAAAACTTTAATGAGAACAAAACTGTGACACATCAGTAACCACTCACTGAGGTCTGCTTCTTTATTGACTTTGCTGTGGGTGACAAGACCACACACACACAAACTACACATGCTCTGAGTGAGAAACACACATAAATACTATTGGGAGGAGCTCTTGCTGTGGCTCTCCAGTAGATTAGGAGTGATAGATATTGATGATTTTCCATCACTTCCAGGTGTCCGATACAAGAAGAAGAAGAAGAAGAAGAAGAAGAAGAAGAAGAAGAAGAAGAAGAAGAAGAAGAAATCATTAGCTCTGGCTTTCATAATTATTTACTTCCCCTGGGGCAGGTGTCAGATGTCCACCAGATAGCCTACATCATCTGCAGACTTTCATGTAAAATAAAAAATAAATAAAAACGCAGTGTACAGCTCTTTGGAGATAGCTGAGGGTCGTTTTTCCTGGCAGAGTGTGTGTAAAATCGATGGCATCGCTTTGTGCCAGCCTCAGGCCCTGCAGGTCCCTGTGGACGGGCTCAGTTTATTGTGTTCAAAAAAAGGCAATTACAATGTTAATGTGTCGCAGCAGGAGAGTGAGTGAACCCCGAGCCGGGAAGGAGAACGTCAAAGGTGATGGAGAGAGCAGAGTCACCGTGGGTTAACAGCGAAATGGCGTCTGGGGAGCATTTTCTATCAAACACGCAGGGAGGCGGAGAGGAATAAACTCACACGCACAGTCTGTTTACCAGTTTTTTATGCTGACAAAATAATCTGAGGTATTAAAATAGAGTCTTTAAAGAGGAGATATCAGGATAGATAGATAGATAGATAGATAGATAGATAGATAGATAGATAGATAGATAGATAGATAGATAGATAGACTAAAATAATTTTCCAGGCTATTTGTCACTATAGCGCTCCTCTCTGAAGCAAAGACAGGACCAATACAAACCCCTTTCTGAGGAAGTCTCTCGGGAGCCCATAATAAGCCATTAAACAGGCGCATTATGAGTAATGAAAAGGCTCTTAGTCGTTGCCACATGGATTTGTCTCTGGAAGTGGTGGGGGTNTTGTCTGTCTGTAGCTTGTAGCCCGCAGCCGTGAGGGAAGGGAAAAACATTTGCGTGTGCCATTTTTGGACACATCAATCAAAACACCTTTTTCTTTTTTAACGTGCATTCTGCCGCATTCTGAAGTGGCTGTGGTAGAGTGATAGCCAACATTGCAGAGTTTAAAGGGAAATCTACACTAGAGCACACATTTATTTCTGCTACTGCATCTCATGACTGGAAGCTCCATATTAAAATAAATCGCACTTGGATCTGACGTCTCAAAGTTTCTATAAGCCAACAGAGTTCTTTACTGGCCTGATTCTGTACTATATTGAAGTGTCAAGAATTCAAATCTTCAGGCTGACACTTGTCTGTGTTTATAGATGTGGGCATTTCTGCACACAAATACGGAAATGGCACAACATAACTCCTGTTTTGCACGGATTTTCCCTTTAAACGGTCCGCGATTGAAAATGTCGCTGTTCGTGGTGCTGAAATCTGGAGGCGAACTAAAATTCCTCTCCTGCTTGTTTATTACAATCTGCGTCCGAAACATTTTACAAAAAAAAAAAAAANAAAAAAAAAAAAAATGAGGATATATATATAACACAGGCGCAGGCTACCTGTGATTGTGATGCAAATGTTAATGGACTCTGAGGTCTCCTTGATTAGCCTGATGTGGATTAATTTCCCCTCTCCAGTCCCCGGAGAGCCCAGAGTGCCTTTTCACGTTCCCTTATTAACTGAGTTGGGTGGCATTTTCTGCTTCGCTTGTCTGGCATTACAGGCACAACTCATCAGTTAAATCACACAAAGGATTAATAAGAATTTTACTTTGTCAGTATTTATTGTTGATGTTGTTAATGATTTGAATGTTGCTTGATGTATCTGTGAAATTGTAGAATTATGCTGCTGTCTTGACCACGTCTCTCTTTGAGAACACGCTTTAAATCTCAATGAGAATTACCGCGTTAAATGAAGGTTAAATAAATTTTATTATTATTATTATTTTAGAAATTCTACAAAATAAAGGCGATGTTGTAGCTGTTTTCCCATTCCGCCGGCCATAACAGTAACCTGAAACACACACACACACACACACGCACACACACACACACACACACACACACACACACACACGCCCAAAGTCACCTTTCCCAATTGAAAAGCTCTAATGGATGAAGTAATGACAGCCTATTGAAAAGCATGTTGTAAATCCATAAGATTGCAGTCAGGTTAAATCCACAAAACCCAGTTTATTCTGCATGGTTTCGCCTGATATCTTTGCCATAATTGTAGCAGCCCAAAGTGGCGTCAGACTGAGTCTGTGGCTCAGATCTTTCTAAGAAAAATAAATAATAAAAAGAACAGCCTGTCCAGTTTTATTGTTTTTGTCTTCATATGATGCAAAACTGCATCATATGAAGACAAAATCGCGGACAGGAAGTACTTCTAGTTTTCTCCATTCTGATTTACATTACTGGTAGGCCTATTTGGCTGCAGAATATTCTTTTTGGGAGAAGATTTGCCGCATAATTGTGAAAAATGATGCTTTTATTTTCATGATTGGAGAAAACACAATGGGATTGTGTTGGGGG
>VXCM01000426.1:66819-176011 GCA_014773175.1 Lucifuga dentata
GGGGTAGTGAAGGAAATGAATTTGAGGACACAGTGAGACCACAATGCCTTTTTGACTGTGCTGGATATAGTGACCGCCTGTATTGGTTGCACATGCTGGCCAAACACAAAGCAGTGCAAACTCGAACACAGATAAAGAGCTTGATTGGTCATATCTCTCTCGACAGAGATGAGGATCCCCCGGGGACGTGGCACCCTGACCCTGCAATGACTCTCAGGGTGGGNAAAAAAAAAAAAAAAAAATCACTTTCCCTTTCTTTGCAAATGAGCAAATGAAAGAAGGATAAGTAGAGATGAGGGAAACTGGATGCTGTGGCGTTCAGATAAACTGTGATCAAACCAACGTGGCCACAGGATTTTCACCGATAAGGCTCCTGGCACCTTATTGTAAGATAGTTCCAATCAGACTACCGCTAAACCTCCAATACGGTCTTTGTGCATTCCATCAGTACAAGAAAATAATAAGAGTAAAAATTTTAAATTATGTGATATAACCTCGTGAGAAATAAGGACTTTTAGAGAAATGACCTGGTCTTTAAATTGTAAATTCTGGGCAATATGTGTCTACACATAAAACCAAATAAAAGTGGTTATTATTATCATTATTATTATTACTACTGTTATTATTATTATTATTATTGGCTTATCTGTACAGCAGGTCGTAACTAGGTCTGTAGTCCCTGTAACCTGCTGCCTGCTGGTGTCAGAGTTGCTCTTTTCATCTTGCAGCACACTCCATCAGACAGCGCTGAGCTCAGATCACAGGAGGGCTGCAGCCCGCTAACAGCCTCTGTCATTAACCCTTTCACTCAGCCTGCCAAAAGCATTTTCCTTCCCACGATCCGCAATTAAGAAAACGCACACAGCAGGAGTGAGTCAGATCGAGCCGTTTATTTTTCTTGTATTTCATTATTCAAATGCTGTTTGGATTATATGTAAATCGTGAGATTGGCCTGATACGGTTTGGCCTGTACTCCCATCTCTCAGTGAAGTCGTTCATTCGTGGTGAAGAGAGATTTTATTCTGGATTTTAGCATAAAATGACGTAATTCCAAAAACCAAACAATGAAGAGATTACAGGTTTGTAAAACAAAAAAAAAAAAACAAGGAACCTTTTCTGTCTCTCTTTCAAGGTTATTGCAAATACTGCCAAAAGTAATTTGGATTCCGAAGAGTTAACTGAGTTATATAACATTTAAATATAAACATTTATGGGTTAGCCACCTAAACTGTATCCATACCTCCCTTTAAATTACAACAATAGGTCTCTCAAATAATTGAAACGGTAAGTTACACTCAGGGATTTAAACAAAAAAGATGAATAACTTTTGTTCATATTGGTTGATGTTCCGCAGTTGATAATACTCATTTGGAGATCAAAGTTTACCATGCTTTCACTTATCAGGCATCATGGGCCTTATCAGGTTACAGACTATTGAAGAAGCCGATTTACAGGCCAGTTATTAATAGGTCATATTTCTCCCGAGCCAAAAGCAAATATAAGCTAAATGTACAGAGCAACAGACCATGCTACAATTTTCTGCATGGTCTCTGAGGCTATTAAAGCGTGCAAGCCAAGGCTTTGTATCACAATGATGAACTTTGATACTTCATTCCGTGAAAACACTGGACATGGTGGACACAAAGTCCCGCATTTTGAGCCTATAGTAAATGTTAAAAACGAGCTCATTTGAGCAGCTTTAATGAAAAAAATACTGTCGTTACGCTATCATTTTTATTTCATTTTTTTTATTTATAAATTGTGTCAAAAAGGCCTTTGAATGTGACGTTATTATATATATATTTTTAAAGTCTGATGGCTGTAGAAGTGCCGTGTTACTTAAATTCGTTATAGCCTACGTCCAAGTTTAGAATATAAAAGCTTTCCTCAAGAAAACTTAGAATCATTAAATCCTGTCCCCATATGATGTAGCCTATTTTCGTTTGAAAATAAATGAAGCATTCTTAAACTCTAAACAATACAAATATAGGAATTATTTTCAATCTAAACCATTCAAAAGCAAAGTACATGTGAGTTCCGTGTTTTAAGATTTTTTCTTTTCGAATTTTTTTTTTTTTTCATTAACGTTGTCTAGATTCGCATAGTCCTACATATTGGTATCGCTGTCACACATCCTTTGCACACCATTCTTTGCACAGACACAATCGAAGGTACCAAATGAGTCATCCTGAATGAAGACTCCTAAAATTAAAGAGTGGTCACATAAGGACAACTCATTTAAATATCTTCTACAGGTTACATTAATACATTTGGTGTTTCTTCTATCTTACCATCAATAAGAAAGACAAAACACAGAAAACATTTTTCTTCACAATCAATAAAAACCAACACGGTTGCTATACTCGATCCGTGTAATCCAAAAACAACTTGAGTGCTACTTTGCTCCACGTCCTGTTGTCGTAAAAAAAAAACAACAAAACAAAAAAACCAAAAAAAAAAAAAAAAAAAACCATAATGCCAAACGCACGTTTTATGACAAAATCCTGTGCTGCGTATTATATAACCTGGTCCAAAGAGTTGGGGTTTTGTCAAATCTCAACCGCCTTTTATACGCGTGCAGTTATGCAAGATCTGAGGCCCCTGGAATGTCATTGGATGGTCGGATGAAGAATTATAGATTATGTGCTGGGGAGGGAAGGATGGGGGTACTGCAAGCACCTCCCCTAGAAATGCAGCAAATCTCTCCCGTTTTCTCCTGGTGGGGCACTGGGAGGGTTGGAGACGTGCTTTGCATTGGCAGGCTGATGAGGACACGTGTCTCCTCCCTGCCTACCCCCCACCNCCACCCCCGGGCTCAACGGTACCGCATTGGCATCAGTAAAGGCACCTGAAAACCGACAACCAACTCTTGGAAACGCTGCCTGATACCTTATAACCTAAAAGAAAACGATTTTATACAGCGTGAAGAAACCTGTGGCTTGTCTTTTTGGTGCGTAAAGCTTTTACGCACACCGCTGCCTCAAATATTTAACAAGGTAGGCTTTTCGTCGACTGTCAGAGCGCAGTGGCATGATGCAGAAACGAAGCAGCGACGTCTGAAGGTGACATGAACCTGGAGATAATCAAAAACAGCAGGCGTACATTAAATAAGAAGTGGAGATAGCAACTGAAACCCGTTGGTGTCTTTACTAAAACTTGCGCTTCTCCCGTGGCTTTATCTAATGCAAAGATCCAAGAGCTGCAATCCAAAGTAGCCTCAAATTTTATCGACTGGGGGAGAAAATCACTAAGTAAACTGCAGACAGTTGAGAGTCGAGAAAAGAGCGAAAATGGCGACGTTAATCAGAAGCAAGCTTTCTAATAAACTGTCAAATGCAGCCACCGTTGTCTCCAACAAATCCCAAGCGAAGGTGAGCGGGATGTTCGCCAGGATGGGTTTTCAGGCTGCCACCGATGAGGAGGGTCTGGGCTTTGCCGCTTGTGATGACCTGGACTATGACCACAGGCAGGGGATGCAGATGGACATTTTAACATCCGATGAGATGGGAGGAGAGGGAAGCGGAGACGGGGGAATGCTGGAGGGGGACAGCCACTACCAGAGGGATGGCACCGGTCCACCGTCATCTGCCTCAAAAGACCAAGGTCTGACCAACGAAATGGCTGAAGTCAGACCAAAAATCACCGCTTGGGAGGCGGGCTGGAACGTCACGAACGCAATCCAGGTAAAGACGCACTTCAAGGATTGTAAAGGCTGGTTCAGGTGTTTCGTTCTAATTAAGTGACCCGCNTAAAGACGCACTTCAAGGATTGTAAAGGCTGGTTCAGGTGTTTCGTTCTAATTAAGTGACCCGCCCTCATAGCCGCTGTGAAAATTCAAGATAAACGCAGATCTGCGAGACATTCCTCACATACGCACCAAATAAAAGACAGCACTCATTACTGATCTCTGTCCAGTAAAAACTGGTTTTATAAAGTTGCTGCTTAAATAATGTTGATTTTAAAAAATACTCACTCTATTGATAGGTTGTTGTAAATACCTTGCTTTTAATTACTGTTGAGAAGACTTGAGGTTGCGAAGATAAAGCAGTTAAAGCATTAGGAGCGCTGGAAAAAGGAGGCGTTGGATGTACCCCCCACCCCCACATATTCTTTTGTAGTGATGTTATATCATCGATGCAAGTCTCTGAAAACTGTTCCTTTGCATGTTCGCTAAAATCCTGGCAAAATCCTTCAGACAAAGCCTAATTTTGCAGCCTTGGAATTTGAGCTAAATTTTGGCACAACCTCATGTTAACCTTCATTATTAAACGGACACGTATGCAGATGAACGTAGGCTGACTTTTCGCGTACAAAGTTACCAAGTGGATTAAAATATTATTTTTACAAAAAATAATATGAAGTCGTCAATAGCATTTGCATAAACTGACATGAAGAAATGAAAATACAGGACAATATTAGGCAGGTGTTATGGTTATTTGCACAAAATATCCAGTTACGCACAAAGATTCACATGTGCGCGCAGCTATTATGCATAATTATTTGGTGTGAGTGGAGATGAGCATCATTTCAGTATTGTGGCTTACTCTACAGACGCGTCCCGCATTTCCAGACTTATGCGACAAAAATGCCTAGACGCAGTCCTTTCATGCCCTATCAAGGCTATGGTCACGGCAGTCAATGCGACGTCACAGTGTCTCCTACATCTTGTGATGACGTCAGAGGCGGGACGATGCGCTCAAAGCAAAGTGGAAAACCCACAACATGAAAGCGGTAGTGACATCGGTAGAGAAATCCCAAATTGCAATTTAGTATTAAAAAAAAAAAAAAAAACNACATTCCCACATATTATTATTATCATTATCTTTTTTTTTTTTAGGGGATGTTCGTTCTTGGGTTACCCTACGCCATTCTGCACGGGGGATACCTCGGACTCTTTCTCATTATTTTCGCCGCGGTGGTGTGCTGTTACACGGGGAAAATCCTCATTGCCTGCTTGTACGAGGAGGACGAAGACGGGCAGCTCGTCCGTGTGAGGGACTCCTATGTGGACATTGCTAACGCCTGCTGCGCGCCCAGATTCCCATCTTTAGGTGGCCATATCGTGAATGTAGCCCAAATCATA
This sequence comes from Lucifuga dentata, assembly GCA_014773175.1. Taxonomy (NCBI): domain Eukaryota; kingdom Metazoa; phylum Chordata; class Actinopteri; order Ophidiiformes; family Bythitidae; genus Lucifuga; species Lucifuga dentata. The sequence continues at coordinate 71,903 of VXCM01000426.1, forward strand.
GAGCTGGTGATGACTTGCATCCTATATGTGGTTGTAAGCGGTAATCTCATGTACAACAGCTTCCCCAACATGCCAATTTCACAGAAGTCGTGGGCCATCATCGCCACCGCCGCTCTCCTCCCATGCGCCTTCCTCAAAAACCTGAAAGCCGTCTCCAAGTTCAGCTTGCTGTGCACTATGGCCCACTTCGTCATCAACATCCTGGTGATCGCTTACTGCCTCTCCAGAGCGAGGGATTGGGCTTGGGACAAGGTCAAGTTTTATATCGATGTCAAGAAGTTCCCCATCTCCATTGGAATTATCGTCTTCAGCTACACCTCGCAGATTTTCTTACCTTCTCTGGAAGGGAACATGCAAAAACCAAGCGAGTTCCACTGCATGATGAACTGGACTCACATTGCTGCCTGCATCCTCAAGGGCCTGTTCGCTCTGGTGGCCTATTTGACCTGGGCTGACGAAACCAAGGAGGTCATCACAGACAACCTGCCCTCAACCATCCGAGCTGTCGTCAACCTCTTCCTGGTGGCCAAAGCCTTGCTGTCATATCCGTTGCCATTTTTTGCTGCCGTCGAGGTACTGGAGAAATCATTTTTCCAGGATGGAGGGCGTGCGATCTTTCCAGATTGCTACGGAGGGGATGGACGCCTGAAATCGTGGGGACTCTCTCTCCGTTGCATTCTTGTTGTGTTCACCTTGCTCATGGCCATTTATGTACCACATTTCGCCCTCCTCATGGGTCTCACTGGCAGTCTGACAGGCGCAGGTTTATGCTTTCTGCTTCCCAGTCTCTTCCACCTCAAGCTTTTATGGAGAAAGCTGCTATGGCATCAGGTTTTCTTTGATGTTGCTATCTTTGTAATAGGGGGTATATGCAGCATATCTGGTTTTATTCACTCAATGGAGGGGCTCATAGAGGCTTTCAAATATAATTTAGAAGACTAGAAGCGGATCATTTCTGGAAATAGATATTAAGTGCAGATTCCCGTTTAGTGAAAAAAACATGACTTCCCGGCAAGCGCAGCCCCCTGCTTATTTCATGCATAAAGGCGCGCGACAAACGCGCTCATATACAGTCTTGCATCAATTCGCAAACGCGCGCACGTACGTACAAACACACACGCACACACAAACAGTTCCTGTGGCAGTGAGGGAATCGAATGCATCCACAGCACACACAATACATGTTGTATAAATATGCGAACAAAGTACATATACATATTTTCCAGTGGAGTGAACGTTTACAATATTGACCTTAAACTAAATTGCAAAAAGGGCAATTTGTCTTTTCCTCGCTCTTGTGGTTCTTCCCCACATGAGAATTCGCTTCATGTAAAGTCCAAGTTTGTGATGGATAGCCACTCGACTGCATAACGTGATTTAATGATGACTAAATCAAGTTTGTTAAAAAATAATAATAAAAAAATGCCACTTTCTTCTTCTACGTAATTTGCAAAAAAATAAATAAATAAAATCATGGGCAGTGAATGTGGTGTTAAACTCAGATAAGCTTGTGGAAAATAAAAAGATGGAAAATAACATAATGGCAATAACCAGTGAAAACAGGCCTCATGGAGTCCCAACACACAAATGCAAACAGAAAAATGAATGAGACCATCCAAATTTATTTAGATATAAGCAAATTGGACCTTCCCCGAGCTGTCTAAAATACTGGAAATGCAAAATATCAGATAAACTTCAGCTATACAAACTATGCATTGAATGTATGATATTTCAGACAAAAAAGGTAATGAAACCGGGAAATGGAAATAAAAATCCAAAATTGATTCTTCTGCGCTACAGTGAAAATGTTAATGTTTAATTGTTTTGTTTTCTTTAATTTGAATCAATGTCTTAATCTTTTAAGTCGGCAATAACAGAGAATGCAGCTGACCTGAAATAAACATTGAAACTGTCTGACAGCCCCACATACTGGCTCATATTTCAGCTTGAGGGGGACTCCAATCTGAAATTCTATGAATTTGACCACAAATGCTTTACATTACCTGTTTAAAATACATAGCCTATTATGAAATTAATTTGAAAGACTCCCGTCTCCAAATACGGGAGTCTGAAATCTAAAAAAAAAAAAAAAATNTAAAAAAAAAAAAAAAATGTCATTAAAGAGGAAAATGTGCATAAAGACATTTTTCATTCCGTGCAATCCAATGGGTCCTGTGGAAATGTTATAAAACCGTATGTGTAGTGTTACTGTGGTTTCAAAAAGATGGAATGTATATCTCCAAGTCGTTATCATATATCGTGAAAATTAATATTAAAGAATAAAGAAATAAGTGAAATTATATTGTAAAAATGTGTGTGGTTTTATGTAAAACGAAAACGTCAGACATGTATTTTTTTTCTCTATAATAAAATACCGAAAAATATGAAGAAAACAGTTGCACTCATATTTTTTAATAGCAATCTACGATGTTTTACGACACTGAGGAACATCATAAAGGATGTATGAGTCTCGTGGTTATCATATTTATCAAATCATATTTATTCTATGCGGGGCTATTATATATTTTCTTGAGTATTTCATTGTGTTATAATCTCGACTATTGAGGGATTCATAGCATGCATTATTTCTTGCATTCCTGCATCCTCCAATCAAAAGCCTGTGGACAGATGTTGTACTGCAGGCAGCAGGGCCTTATGGCCGACCTATTCATCCACTGAGTGATTTTCTGCGCAGACTACATCTGGATAGATTTATTTTTAAACGATTTGAGCTCCATCTGTTGAAATATTAAACTACCTGGTGCATACCAATGCACAGATTTACCTTTTGGAAGCTGAAACCATCATATTACCATAACTTGGTGGGTCAAATACATCATTAAAGGCCACACAACGGAAGGTGGGTGAGGGAAAATAGTAAAATGTTGCTTTTCCGGGATTAAAAACTAAGATAAGCAGGGGACTCAGAAATGGAGCTTCAGTATACATTGCAAATTAAATTTAGAGTGCGTCGCATTTATCGTAATAGGGATATAATCTATTTGATCGATTCCATATGCATAATATGTCTGGTTATATATCTCAACTTTTAAAGAGAAGTCGAAGTGTATCCTGTCAGTATGTTTAAGCAATCTAGCAATATGTATTTCACAAAGATATAATGGAACAAAACTAAATAACTCTAAACTAAACTCTGGGGGGGAAAAGTAAAGGAAAAAAATAAATAAATATGTCCATATAAGGTATTTATGAACCCAAACAAGGAATTCCTTAATAAGCCTTGCCAGGGTTAACTCAACGTTATCATAACTGGGGAGCCATCTACAGGACAGAAACCTCTCACACACAGACAAACGTAACACCATGCAGGATACAGGCCGGAATAAAACAAAGAAATTTACGTATATGTTAAGAATATTCCCATTAAATTGACTTTTTTTAATTTCAGAATATGGACTCAACTCACAGCCTAATACTGCCTGATTTTTTTTTTTTTTTTTTTTGCACTAGTGTTCAAAAGTTTGGAATCACCCAGACACGTTCATGATTTTGATAGAAATTGATACTTTTATTCACCAAGGTGTCCTTAAATTGATGTAACCATATAGCCAAGAAGACATTAATAATGTTGTGAATGTCTGTTACTGCTGAAAATGACTGACTTCTAATTAATTATTCACAAACAAAACTGTAAAACCCCATTTTCAGCAGCCACTACTCTCATGTCCTAATGATAAACTGTTTGTTCATCCATAATGACAAGTGTTTAAAATGCCATTTGGGTTTTAGAGACACCTTTGTAATTATGTGAGCGCACATGAAGCCCATTATTCTGTTTAAATAAGCAGGTAAAATGTCTTTACTTTGCAGTGCTGGCATTCCTAAAGTTAAATTCTGGGTTAAAAAAATGACCAAAATAACACAACTTCTCCAAGAAACACAAGTCTACTGTTGTTTTGTAAAATGAAGGTTATTCCATGCATCAGACTGCCAAGAAACTGAAGATTTCAAACAGGGTGTCCACCACTGTCTTGAGAGAAAAGGGCAAACTGCATCTAACAGGACAGGAAAAGAAGCAGAAGACCCAGAAGACCCAGATGGCTCAAGAGGATAAGTACATCAGAGTTTGTAGTTTGACAGACACCTGACAGGTCCAGTTAGCTGCCTTAAACAGTTCACGCCAAATATACCAGTGTCATTATCAACAGTGAAAATACAACTCTAGGATGTCGGCTTTAAAAGCAGAGTTTCAAAGAACAAGCCATATCTGAAACTGGCAAATTAAAAAAAAACAAAAAGGGTTAAAATGGGCGAAAACTGTACAAATGACTGGAAGAGTATTGTGGTCGATGGATAAATTTGAGGTGTTTGGAGTAAGGAAGAAAATATGTGAGATGTAGAGCAAATGAAAAGATGAGTACAGGAGAGCTTGATGCCTTCTGTCAGGCATGGCAGAAGCAATGTAATGTTATGGGGCTGCTTAGCTGCTGGTAAGGTGGGAGATTTACAGAGTGCAAGGAATAATGGACCAAAACTCTATTTTGCAATATCATGCTGTCCCCTGGTCTGTGCTTGATTGGTGTAAATTTCATCATGACAACAATCCAAAGCATGCTTCTATGCTATGTAGAGTTCAGTGAAGAAACAGGAAGCTGCAGTACTGTCTTTAATGAACTGGCATGTGCAGTCGCCAGATCTGAACCCTATGGGACTATTGTGGGATAAGCTTCATCTTCCTTAAGTCACAGGAAACCCTGAATAACTTCAAAAACTGACTACTAGACAGTCTGCAAAGCTGTAATTGCTGCAAATGGACAATTCTTGGATGAATGTAAAGTCTGATGAATAGAACAACTGTAATAAAAAGATAATTTCTTATCAATTTAATGGTACTCTGGTGAATAAAAGTAAATATTTCTAGTCGTTCCAAACTTTTGAATGCTGGTGTATATTTAGTATTTTCATAATCTTGACACGTACCTATTTTTATTACCATTATGCTTCTGGTAATATTAGCTTTTCTGGGTTGGTTAGGTCAAATCATGTCTCTAAAACACAATATAAATTAGCTGCATACTTTTTATGAGTCAAATAAGTCATTGCCACATTTCGTCTCTTCAATTTATTTTAGTTTTTGACCCCTGAAGGACAATATTGAGCTATGTTAACACATTAAGTCAGTTTTAACATTTTATTGTTGCAGGAATTAACTTTGTAAAGATATTACTGAAAGTGAGAATGGAATGCTATTCATAACCTACAACGTCTCCCAATTTATCTATATTTCAGTAGTATGCAGGCGCCCTCTGCTGTCCATATGCTGCAGAGACACTCAATAAAATAGGTGGACACAATATAAAATCTGACACTTTCAATGTGAGTACAAATTATTGCTACCAAAGTTACTGAAAACTCAATATTCAGTTAGAAAAATATAAACGTTTCACAGAGACCAGAAGTTCACAGCTCCAAAATAACACATACAATTAATAATGTTTATTATTTCAAGTAAGTTTAAGGTCAATAAAATTTTCATAATTATGCAAAAACAGTGAAATATTTACAGGCACAAGAATGCCATTAGAGTGAAAGGAACACTCAAAAAAGACTGACAGAGGCTCAAGATGTCTTCAGACAAAACAAATGAAGTGAAGGAGAAGTGATCTGTAGTCAATGTAGAAGCACAAGCAGATTCTGATAAATCAGCCACACACTGGTGAGCATGTCTCATTTAACATTTAACAGCCATTATCAGTCAGAGTAACTGGCCAGTGCAGAACACACAGGTTGTGTTCTGCACTGGCCAGTTACTCTCACTGCCATGATACATCCTGTAACATCTCTGGGTCATTAAAATGTGAACAGAGCTCACTGGCTGGGTTCTGGGCTGGATGTTAGGGTTGTGGGCTTCTTGGTAGACTTCTCGACCACCCAGGGGTGTGACAGAACTCCCTGGATGGGAAGTCTGTGCATGGGGTTGTGCTTCAGCAGTCTGCCAACTAAGTCTTTGGCTCCGGCGCTGACATTGGCCTGAGGAGGGTAAGTGAACTCCACCTGCACAGATAACAAAGATTTAGCAACCAACAACACACACAGACCAAGCAAACGCAACAAATTTCAGTGATTACATACTAAACTGTAAAGATCAGATATGTGGAGAAGACAAAGACGTATAATTTCACAGCCCTAATAAAATATCTCCACATTATTTGTGGGGCTAGCTAGCCTTCCCTTACCCTTGATATCCTGCGGTAGGTCTCCTCATGACTTTTTGTTTCAAATGGAGGCTTTCCTACCAAGAACTCATAGCAGAGGACACCCAGACTCCATAGGTCCACTTTCTCATCATGAGTTTTTCCCTCAATCATCTCTGGAGGTAAGTAATCCAGTGTTCCACACAGAGTAGACCTCCTAAACAACCAAAAAGGCAAAGATTAAATAAGAGAGTTCACCAGTTTCAAAGAACTCATAATTGTAAAGGATCCAAAATGCCTTATCACTACTTGGCTAGAGAAAAAAAAAATCCTAGCCCTTATATTATAGTTTCACAAAAAGATTCTGTGGACAACACTTTTGAATTACTGTGGTTAAAAACAGATGTGCCATTTGTACAACAGCATATGCGTATACCTGGAGGAGGGTGTGTGGACAGACCATCCAAAATCTGCAATCTTCAACTCCCCGTTTGCTCCCAGTAACAGGTTCTCTGGTTTGATGTCCCTGTGGATCACCTTCTTGGAGTGGCAGTAATTGAGAGCGTCGGCCAGCTCCATAACGTACTGGCAGAGTAGATAAAGGATGGCCCATTAAAATCATTGTTTTGGGTGAAATCATGCCAATAAAAAACAAAAACCAAGTAGAGAGCTGGCAGCCAATGTGAAATAACACATTGGAAATGAAAGCTAGTGTAACATATCACTTTCACCTGAGAAGTATTAATCTAAAAAAATGGCAGCAAGAACTAAGATTACATTTCAGTGAATATATTTTTTTACAGTATTCATTTAGATCCAAAATGGTTTAATAATTTCAAGGAAGGATTTTCGTTAAGCAAAATGAACATGTAATCCTTCAGAAGAGAATTACAAATGCAAGAGACATTGGGTTTACAAGGTTTTCACAAGGCAGACATGCAATTTAAATTAATGTTATGGAGTACTAGAAATGCATGAATAAAACTATACCTGTGTCTAAGTGGGTGATGTCTACTACTCATTTGATAGCCATGTACAAAATGGCTTAATGGCTTTAATTTGACAGACTTACTGTAGCACTTGTGTCCTCAGGGAAACTTCCGCAGCGCTGTAGTTCACCATAAAGCTCACCCTTTGGTGCAAACTCAAGTATGAGGTATACACGAGATGCATCGTGGAAGTATCCATAGAGGCGCAGAATATTAGGGTGCCTGTGGGACGCCGATGCAGAGGAACTTTCTGAGAAATTTTGTTGGAATAGCAAGAGAAATTTCAAGACTTACTTGTGAGAGTTGCTATAGCAGAGGCTGCAGATGTCAAAAAAGCACTCCCAGTTGCTGACACCTAAGCACTTACTTATAAAATAAAGTCTTCCAAGGCTGGTAAAGTTAACATTAAGCATTGTGGATACTAATATAAATTGATTTACAGCCTAGAAACTGCCAGTCAAGATAAATTCCTGTTGCATGAAGGACTAGAGATGGCAATTTTGGCACCCAGGATTGATACATTTCAAAGCAGTTCGAAACTCCTGGTTTTGAAGCTGGGGGTCTACGACACTGTCTTGAAACATCAGTCAAGTGACCACCATGTCTGCTTTCCAGTGTTCTAGAGTTGCAGTTAAGGTTTCTGCCAGCAGGCTGTGCAAAACCAATGTTTCGAAACATTTTGAAAAAACACTGTGTTTCAAATGTATCAAAACTGTTTTGAAGAATCGAAATTGCTATCCCTATGAAGGACAACATGACAGACTGCAGTTGTCAAACTGTGTGATAGATGGAGTCACCTGACAGAATTAACCACGTTTATTTATTTTTGGATGATATGGGGACTGGTAGGAGGTCAGCAAAGACTGCAGTCTTGAGCCTTTTAATGTTAGGCATCAACCAGTGTGTTGAACTTCCTCTGGTTTGTCTGACTTTGGTCAGGCTTCATATTTAGTTTATCACCATTGTAAGGGACCCTTTACCTGAGGTGAGATTGGATCTCCACTTCTCTCCTCAGCTGGTGCTCCACACCTGCTTTCTCAAGCTGCTTCTTGAAAAGGACTTTCAAGGCCAAGATGAACTTGCTTTGCCGCTCTCTTGCCAGGTAAACATTTCCAAATTTACCCTTTCCCAGGGGGCGACCAATGTCAAAGTTTTCCAGGTTCCACCGCTTCCTGGGTGAGCAAAAGAGGATATCACCAACATGTATAAGTGAATTGCAGAAGACTATACATTTATAAGTACAAAAAAACATGTTCGTTAGACTTACTTTGATGCAGAGGCATTTGTAGAATCATTCTTGACAGGCTTATCTAACAAAAGGAAAATGAGGAGTACATCCAATTAGCATCCAAAAACACACAATGTTGTCCAAGCAACTTCAAGTTTTTAACTTTACTTACTCTGTGGCTTCTCCCGCTTTACTGATTCTGTTTCTGATTTGGCTGGTTCAGGGTTCACCTTGGTCACATTTGTCTTCGGGTGATTCTGCAGGGAACCGAGTTTGGGCTGTGTTGCATGATTAATGTTCTGGGTGGTGGGATTCACGTTCTGATCAGAGGGGTTTGTGGGCTTAACAGCAGCAGTGACATGAGATACTGGCTTCTGGTGGCTCACAGGCCGCTGAATCCGCTGAGGTCCATTTGACAAACCAAGCACCCGTTGTGGCTGAGTTGGTGTGACAACAGGCTTCTGAATTATCTGTGATTGCTGTGACACAGGAATCCTCTTTGGCCCATCACTGTTGGACTGTAAAGGAAACCACACCACAAGCCACTGAATACATATTGTCTTTTTTAAGTTTCTAATTTGAAAGCAGACATCAAGGACACAGGCAAAATTAGCAACCCCAATCTGTAATAGCAGTGATTATAGGTTATAAAATCTGCTTTAGTTATATGCAGTCAGAGAAATGTATGTACCTTTACTTCAGGCCTTTGTAGTTTCACCTCCTTTTTCAACTTCAACCTAGCAGAAGAATCCATATTCTGTAGGAAAAAAACAAAGAGTATCGTTTGTAAACCCGCTGCCCATATCTTTGTCTGATTCAACTCTATGGTGATGTGAGGCTATATTTTGCACTGGTGCTATATAGGATTACATTACAGTGAGTAGTGGTCCTAATCCTGTATATAAATGGTACAAACTAAATGTTACAACTATGCAGTGTACTGCAACAATAACATTAAATGGACCCTGAAAATTTGCTATGGAGCTGAAGAAACACCTCTAAAACAATATAAACATTAAATTGGAATTGTGATCTTCATAAAGATAACAACACAATCAATATAAATGATTAATGAGGAAAAACAAGCTGCCGACTATTATCCTTTATTCGTCAACCTCGAGTCGCTAAGCTAACGTGGGTGCCGTTAGCATTAGCAACCGTTAGCAACTTCTGACTAATTAGTCAGAAGTTCTCGAAGCCATTGCAAAAACCACCACCGTATATACACAACACAAGTGTTGATTATAAGATAACAACACTCACCGGAATGGATTATTGCACGATAACAGACAAAATTCGTTTCTTATGCAGCTGTAAAACGAGCCCGAAGCTAAGAGACCGAACGTTCTAAAGATGGTAACGTTACCGCAACTAGCTAGCAGCTAACATCAAAACGGTTCGTTGACTAGAGCTCACATCTGTGGCTAAATCATACAATATTATCCACCGTATTCCGAGATTACTTTAAATTAAGCTACTGTGGTATTTATATTTTAGCAGCAACGGTGAATAAAAGTAAACTAAAGAAGACTGAACACTTCCTGCAGAGACTGCCTGTTAATTTCAAACTCCCTCTGTTCAAAACCTTTAAAAACACCAGAGCTTCTCATTGGCTAATAGAATGCTTTGTGCTCTATCACCATTGGCTGATGCGAAAAACTAATCCTGGCATATTGTGACGTCATGAGGAAACCCCTCCGAAACAGTAGGTGGCAGCACATTTTCATTATGGCAAACCGTTTTAACATTTATTAAAGGCAGAGGATTCACATTTAAGATATCTGTAAATCATTTATGACTAGTCAAAATTCGAATTTAAGATATCCGTAATTACATTTTGACTAGTCGATATTCTATTTTAAGATATCTCAAGTTACATTCTGACTAGTAAGAATGCCCCATTGACTTGTATGGAGAATCTTTTGAGATGATCTACAATTCAATTTTGCCTGATCTGAAATGTGAATTCCAGATATCTCCAATGAAATTGCGACTAGTTGAAATTCTAATTCAGTACATCTTTACTGCAGTTCTGACTTGTCATAATTCCAAATAAAGATATCTTTAATTCCTCATGGTTTAAATGTCTTTTTGGATTTCCAAATTTAAGATATTATGAGTCAAAACGTAATTGCAAATATCTGAAATCAGAATTATGACTAGTCATAACTAAATTCGAGATATCTTGAATGTTAAAATATTGCTATTCACAATTGCTTTTAAGATCTTTACAAGGAAATTAGCCAAAATGACTAGTCAAAATGTAATCACCAGTATCTTAAATTACTAGCAATTACAGATATCTTAAATTTGAATTCTAACTAGTCAAAATGTAATTACAGATATCTTAAACTCGAACTTTGCCTAGTCAAAATGTAATTACTGATATCTTAAATTTTAATTTTGACTAGTCAATTGAATTAGATATCTCAAATTCAAATTCTGACTAGTCAAAATGTAATTACGGATATCTTAAATTTGCATTTTGACTAGTCATAACTGAATTACGATATCTTAAATGTGAATCCTGTCCCTTTAATAAATGTTAATACGGCGCTATGTTGGTGACGTTATTCGAGATATCTGAAAAGGAATTATGACTAGTCTAAATGCGACCTCTTGAATTACTTTTCTTACTACTCAGATTGTAATCGCAGTTATCTCGAATATTCATTCTGACTAGTCATCAAAATATAATTATGACTAGTCAACATGCATTTGTAGATATCTAAAATGTAATTACCGATCATCGGTGACACTTTATTAAACGTTAAGACGGCTTGCCATGAAAGTGTTCTTTTTTTCCAACTGTAAGGTTGTTCAGAATTCTTCATGTGCTCCTCATATTTTTAGTTCCATTACCAAATAATGTACTTTTTTGTTTTTTAAAGATATACTTTTTCAGCATGAAAACAATTGTTTTCAGTTCATTGCCATTTTTTTATTTTAATGGAAGAATTTTATATCAACAACAATTCATGTGTAAGAATCAGTTTAAAGCGTAGTCACAGGAAGGATCTGACACAGCTGCTGCAAACTGGAAGTGAATGCCTGGATCCTGCGATCTTAGGAAGTCCAGTCCTTTCATTGTTCCTGTAGTGGAAATGCACCCACTGCCATGGTTGTAGACCATAAAAATGACATCACAACTACAAGCCTGGAGCTCCTGAACCTGAATGAAGAAGAGAGGAGAGGAGAGGAGAGGAGAGGAGAGGAGAAACCATTCACGTATCACCAATGTTTAGCCCTTGGTTAGCTTTTAAAGATCAGAATTTTTCCCCACCTTCCACTTGCACGATTTGAACCCACATAGACACATACCTTATCCTCTATACACTGTATTAGATGAGCAACTCTTTCTTGGTGGCTGTCTTTGTCTGAGTTTTGAACAGGTATGTCTGCAGTGACTCTGTCCATCTCTCCATCAGATGATGATGAGGCCTGGCTTTGTTCTCCTTGTGCCTGCCTGTTCCATTCAGAGCCCAATTCTTCACTGGCATCTTCTTTCAAGTTTCCTGCAACATTATGTGTAACACCTAGGAGAAAGATAATTTCACAATATGTATTTGTAACCTTGTTTCTTACATTATATGTACTATATAAAATAAACAGTTAATCAATAAAAAAAATGTTATTAAAGCAGTAGAAATCCAGTAAGAATTCTCTCACTGTCAGATATTACGAATCTGTGATATTGAATCTGTAGCGTTGTTAAATAAATTTCGCCGTAGATTCAGGAGCAACTGCCAAATCACAAGGTTTATTGAATACGTGCATGGAGAATATAATGCTGCTCATCATCATCATCTTCAGTGTACTCTGAAGAACAGTAGAGAAAGTAAACATTCTTATACAGGCTGTGATGTAATCATTGACGTAAGTTACTTCTCAAAGTTCATCTTTTCTCATGATTCTAGGCTGTCACAATTTGTCACATTTTAATCATTTCATGGATAAGACATACTATTAACAGGTGTACAAGTCATAGGTCAGTGGTGTGATATACATTTTTATTGCACAGCGTTCATGTTTAATATAAATTTTAATTTTGTGGACTCTATTCTTGAACCCACCGTGTTTAGTTTTATTTCACCTAGAAATTTGACACTTCCTTGAATTATTTTCATCCCTTAGTTAACACGTGATGTTGTGGCTTTCAGTATGTTGATCTACTGAAGATAGTTTTACTTAAAATTTGTATCTCTAAAAGCTTTACCAGTTACAGTGAAAAATAAAACACCAAATAATAAGTAATTCATGAGTATAAATTGCCTTCATTATAGCTGATTGGGGTTTTTTCCTTTAATACTCTTAAACAGTAACATCAGCATACATTTTCCAAAAAATTATTCGAAGTGGCATATCTGAAAAGCCACTTACACAAAGCTGACACGTTAAGTACCTGCATCTTCAAGTTGAAAGATAATATTTAAGGATTGAGTGCATTCATTCAGGCTAACTTCTGTGGCCAGTAGATGAAAATAACAAGCCATCATAAGGCTACTATACCTTTAGAAGAAATGCTTGCCTTTGATGTGGAACAACACAACTTCTTTTGCTTTGACTGCCCTTCATCTGTCTTCCTCTTCTTTCTGTTCCTAGAGTATATCCATAACTTTACCACAGAATTTGATAAATTAGCATAGATCTCCATTAAACAACGCTTATTTTTTAAAGTAAATATTTCATATACTTCAACAATTACATCTACATTCAGTTCATACTCTATGATTAGCATTGTTACACCTATATCATTGTCTGACAGTGGCTATCTACATCAAGCTACTGGCTGGGCTAGATTTTATTTGTAAGGTTATACTGGGGCTGCATCCACTTCAGTCATTCATAGATTTTCTAAGCATACAGAAGTTGAATCTATTGGAAACTGCCCTTGTTTATAAAGATGAGGAATTCCTGGATTTTGAAATGTTTCTATATATTTTCTGACTATAAAACATGAGCTGATCTTTGAAATATCTGTTAATTCCTGTTAGTATCACTGTAAGGCCAAAAATACAGAAACTACTATCATCCACAAATATAGTAGTTTCTGTAAATATGGAATTTAAGCAAATGCTCCTGCGTAGATCTATAGTCTTCTGTATCTTTGTCAGATCTCAAACAAAACAAAGACACAATAATGCATAAGACAGACGTGTCTCTATTTAAAACAAATACTATACCTTTATTCTCTCATCCACTAGGCCTGTTGCCATACAGGCCTGCTGGATTCTCAGTTTGTTCTCATCTGTACTGCAGTTCTGCATTCCTTGCTCCCATAAAGATTCAAGCATCCTGCAAAATTATTCAAGTGCTGTGTTAGAAGAGAGAGAAAGAGAGAGAGAGAGAGAGAGAGAGAGAGAGAGAGAGAGAACTNAGAAGAGAGAGAAAGAGAGAGAGAGAGAGAGAGAGAGAGAGAGAGAGAGAGAACTGAAAAATTATAACTGAAAGCAAGTCTGGTGTAATAGCTGTGACTATTATCCGTCATTTTGGGTGGCTTTATTTATATTTGAGTAACATTAGCATATGCTTTCATGAGATACAACACCATCAAATCCGTACTTAAATTTCTGTCATTTTTAGAGGACAAGCAAAACTCTTAATTTGTCATCTTGAATTAAGGCGGAGCTTTTATTTTTCACATAATCAAAAATTGTGCAGGACACTTCCGTAGCTTTAGGTACATTAGCTGCGCAGCCTAAACCACCTTGTGATTTTATCCGACGCTGAGTAATTTCATACACATATATTCATTGGATGCCGAGTTATACTTACTCTAAAGTTTCATCAGGGTATGTGTATTTCTTCGGCATTTTTGTTATTAATATATTTCGCCAGTAACTGTATTTGCTAATCGGTTTCTTCCTTTTCCTGTTTCAGACTACTATTGTAATCTCGCGTTAGCTTCTCCGGCCACGCGAGATTAAGTTGATGGTCCTGCCAAAGGTAATAGCTTGTTTAAAGTTTTTTTTTTTTTTTTAAGAGTTATTCAGTTTTTCTAATAAGTGTTCATTAACTTCACATACTTGAACTTTAGAATTTTATCCCACACTTGTTTTCAAAAAGCTTTATCAGTTTTCTTTTGTCAAATCAAGAGTAGAAAACCACAAAAGTCACACATTACAAATTCAGTGCAGGTGGGAAAAAGTCTCTTAACATGGCATGACATCTAATATTTGTAATGCATAGTACACAATAAACAAAAAGGTAATACTAAAAAATATAATGACAGTTTTATTTGCAGAAATTCACACCACACACTTTGTCAGACTGAAACTTCCAAATAGCAGCACTTCATTCACTTTAGCATTCACTTGGTCTCAGTCAAGTTAAGAAAGAGTCCTGACTTTTGTCTCCCCAAATAATAATTTCATAACATACAGTATTTTTTTTTAACCTTTCTTGGACGTCTAACATTTGGCCACCGTGTGGCAGTATGTGGCTCTTGCTTTCAAACATCCTCCAAAACATAAGTGGATTTTGTTATATGACCACCTTGATGAGAATGTAGTTGTATTGGCCAACTCCTGTATGCAGCTATACAGTAGTCTAACAGTCAGTTTGACAGTTTCTAGTTTGGCATAGAAAGTTCTGAGACATTCTACTACTTGAAAATAAAACAACACCATTCAGTTTGATAAATATACATAGGGAAAATTTTGCTTAAGTATTTCTGCAAAATCCAAATTAAAAAAAAAAAAACAAAAAAAAAACAATAAATGTAGTAAATATTCCATTTCCAATTCAACAGCCAAGAGGCTTTCTTTTGTTCTCTCAGGTACAGTAGATTTGGGGAATTACTGGCAAAAATGCCTATCAATCTAATATCTGTTTAACTGCCATGTTCTTAGGTTGATGAACCCATTATTTTCAGAGGCAACAAGACAAAGCCCACTTAAAACTCAGTGCTTTACCCAGTCACAATTCACTCCTTCAAAGTCAAGCCTTTTTCTAAATAAATATTCCTGTTAACACTGACAATACTTTATCACCACCATGCAACTGGCACATGAAGATTCCTGTTGTAACTATATTTTCTCTCTCAGTAATGCCAGTACTGTCACAAATAAGCAGATCCCCCAGCATGTTTAGCAGCTTTTGTTTCTTTCTAAAATGTAATATTTTATAAGTGCAAAAAAATTTCAATGCAACAGTCTGAGCCACTAGAATGCCTTGCACACTAAGGAACATGCTTGGGTCTGGATCACAAATGGGGGACAGTATTACAATATTCTTGTGCGTATCAGTGAAACTGTGCGAGTTAACCAAACACATCAGGTACAATATATGTCAGATTTAACTGTACCGTTTTTACATCTAACACAGCATTTGAGATGTTTCCTATATTACTTCATCAAAGAAAAAATATGGCAAGTAGTTTGATCCCTTCATTTCAATTAAATACTCAATATTAGTAGCTAATAGTCACATATTAGCAACATACAGTACTTATATTCAGGTATGGATACTATGCCTGGCACAGATGCTTCTTATAACTGAGGTTGTGTAGGAAAACTTTGTTTGTGGCTCTTACACAAAGAGGCCTAAATGTTGTATTAACATGTCACTTAAAACTGCTCCTTTAATCCAGCCATTTGTCTGAAACCGGTTTTGTGAATGCTTGACATTCATTGCATTTGGCCCTGCCTTAACAACAATTGTTTTCTACCATCATAGCTCAAGCAGAGTACACCTCACAGCCACTTTATATATCCTACTAGAAAACAGTTTTTCTTATAACCCATCTTATGTAAACCCATCCACAGAGTTTTTGTCAGAATAGGCCTAATGATTCTGGCATCTGATGAAGACATTTCTAGCAGATGTGTTTTTAAATGGCTGGAGAAAACACAGTGCTTTGGCACCTTTTCACCTACCCACCTCTCTGTCAATGACAGCCTCTTGTTCATGCTTGCAAACACATAAATAACAGTTGTCCCTGAGCTTGCCACCCACTTTTCCCCAACAAGTCTCTCACTGAGGTCCTGCCATCCTCCCCGAATGTGATATCTAATGTAGATAGTAGTACAAAAGAGAGAAATCAAAAAGGAGCAATAGAGCACCATAAAGGGAGGCTGGCACATGGTTACATCCAGAATCTATTGGAACAAGAGGCAGTTGTCATTTCTCAGTGACCGCTGCAGCCATAGGTGTGCATAAGGTCCCTCGTGCTGTGGCTGCCAGTTCTTCTATTTCTGTATTCAGTCGCCTAATCACCCACTCCATGGCTTCACGCCCCTGATTAAAATACAAATACAAAGTATTAGTTCATAGAAGTGAATATAAATCAAATCAAATCAAGAAGAGTATTTAGCTTTTGTAAATGTACTGTTTTGTCATGGGGTAAGTACACAACTGCACTGCACAAATGTAATATAATGTAATATTATTTCCATCCAGAAGACAGTTCTACGGAATCTCTCACCTTCCCAGCATTGGTAGAGATAGTGCTGGCCATAACTCCCTCCAAGTAACTGCTGAGGCTGACCCCTTTCACAGAGATGATGGCTTCTTGAGTCAATACTGTTCTAGACAGGCAAAAATAATTGAACTGAGTTTAAAGTATTCTTTTAAAAAACTGAGTTTTGAGTGTTCCTCAGAAATTCATGAACAATATCTCTTATTGTCTGCATTGGGCAGTAAAACAGGGAATTCCGCTCATGCATGTAATTGCTAAAAACTTACTTTTCTGGATCCTCAGGGTGTGGTTTGTATATTAACCTTTCATCCACAGACACCATGTTTGTGAAAGTGATCTAAACAGGAAATATTATGAGATAATACATAATAGTAAATGTTCAGAAATGAAATGTCCCATGTTGCAACCCAAAGTGAAGAGGGAGATTAGTCAGGCAACTCTCCCAACATGTTGAACATTCATAAAACATGATCCATCCACCTTTGGAACAAGCAAGTCTTCATTCCAGACTTTTTGCCACAGCGAAGGTAGGCTTATAGTATCAGTCAGAAGTACAGTGCTGTGAAAAAGTATTTGCCCCCTTACAGATTTCTTCTGTTTTTGCTTTTTTGTCACACTTACATGTTTCAGATCATCAAACAAATTTTAATATCAGACAAAGATAACCTGAGTAAATACAAAATGCAGTTTTTAAATGATGATTTCATTTATTAAGGGAAAAAAGCTATCCAAACCAACCTGGCCCTATGTGAAAAAGTAATTGCCCCCCCTTGTTAAATGATGAATTAACTGTGATTAACCACATTTTTTGGAAAGCTGAGTTCAATTTCACTAGCCACGCCCAGGCCTGATTACTGCCAGACCTGTAGAATCAAGAAATCACTTAAATAGAACCTGTCTGACAACATGAAGTAGGCTAAAAGATCTCAAAAAGCAACACGTCATGCCCCGATCTGAAGAAATTCAAGAACAGATGAGAAACGAAGTCATTGACATCTATCAGTCTGGAAAGGGTTACAAAGCCATTTCTAAGGCTTTGGGACTCCAGCGAACCACAGTGAGAGCCATTATCCACAAATGGAGAAAACATGGAACAGTGGTGAACCTTCCCAGGAGTGGCCGGCCTACCAAAATTACTCCAAGAGCGCATCGACGACTCATCCAGGAGGTCACAAAAGAACCCAGAACAACATCTAAAGCACTGCAGGCCTCACTTGCCTCAGTTAAGGTCAGTGTTCATGATTCAACAATAAGAAAGAGACTGGGCAAAAATGGCATCCATGGGAGAGTTCCAAGGCGAAAACCACTGCTGACCAAGAAGAACACAAAGGCCCGTCTCACATTTGCCAAAAAACATCTTGATGATCCCCAAGACTTTTGGGAAAATATTCTGTGGACTGACGAGACAAAAGTGGAACTTTTTGGAAGGTGTGCGTCCCGTTACATCTGGCGTAAAACTAACACAGCATTTCAGAAAAAGAACATCATACCGACAGTCAAACATGGTGGTGGTAGTGTGATGGTCTGGGGCTGCTTTGCTGCTTCAGGACCTGGACGACTTGCCGTAATTGATGGAACCATGAATTCTGCTCTCTACCAGAAAATCCTGAAGGAGAATGTCCGGCCATCAGTTCGTGACCTTAAGCTCAAGCGCACTTGGGTTATGCAGCAGGACAATGATCCGAAGCACACCAGCAAGTCCACCTCTGAATGGCTCAAAAAAAACAAAATGAAGGTTTTGGAGTGGC
Source organism: Lucifuga dentata (assembly GCA_014773175.1). Taxonomy (NCBI): domain Eukaryota; kingdom Metazoa; phylum Chordata; class Actinopteri; order Ophidiiformes; family Bythitidae; genus Lucifuga; species Lucifuga dentata. The sequence goes on from VXCM01000426.1 coordinate 90,442, forward strand.
CTAGTCAAAGTCCGGACTTAAATCCGATTGAGATGCTGTGGCATGACCTTAAACAGGCCGTTCATGCTCGCAAACCCTCCAATGTGGCTGAATTAAAACAATTCTGCAAAGAAGAGTGGGCCAAAATTACTCCACAGCGATGTGAAAGACTCATTGCCAGTTATCGCAAACGCTTGATTGCAGTTGTTGCCGCCAAGGGTGGCACAACCAGTTATTAGGTTTAGGGGGCAATTACTTTTTCACATAGGGCCAGGTTGGTTTGGATAGCTTTTTTCCCTTAATAAATGAAATCATCATTTAAAAACTGCATTTTGTATTTACTCAGGTTATCTTTGTCTGATATTAAAATTTGTTTGATGATCTGAAACATGTAAGTGTGACAAAAAAGCAAAAACAGAAGAAATCTTTAAGGGGGCAAATACTTTTTCACAGCACTGTAAGTACTGTCAGGAAAAAAATCTGAGTTATTACTTTCTGTAGGCAATGTCTAGGTTGGATAGCCATTTAGATCTGTTGTCTGTTGAGCTTTATTGTAGCACATTTAACAATAACTGAAATCGGGAAAACACTTCAAACTGAATTTTTATTAACTAATCTTCTACAGAACATAGTTTTACAAGTAAGTACACCCCTAGGCAAAACAAAGCACTGTCAGTAGATGAAACACCTTGTGTCTGCACTACAGACACAATAAAGACTCAACAGACCCAAATGGCTATCCAACCTAGACATTGCCTACAGAAAGTAAAAACTCTGTTTTTCTTATTAATAGAACAAGAGTGTAGTTACTTCTGACTGATACTGTATGTGGTCACACAAAGGAAAGTAACGACAAGTTGTATGAGACACTTTACCATTGTTTGTGGTTGACACATCCCCAACAGAATATTTTCTGAACAGCTGAATGAGTTTGAATGATTACCTGCAGAGATTTCCAATAACTGTGATGTGTCATTCAAATGTGCTCTAAAGGTCCCCATTAAATGAAGAGTTGAAAAGAAATCCCATAATTTCCTTAAAACTTAGTATGTGGTAAGACACTGGGTGTCTTACCACATACTCTTAACACGGAAAACATAAACGCCTCACTCACATTTGAGGACTGAAGTTCGAAAGTCTTATTGTTGGGATCCACAACTGAGTGCTCCTGAATGTAAGTGCATGTTCGTGTACTACCAATGATCTGGGGAGAGAGAGAGAGAGAGAGAGAGAGAGAGAGAGAGACTTTATTGCAAACTGAAATTAATTGCAAAAAGGATTTTTTCAAGCAAATATGACTGATATTGAGCATTTTTTGTTAATAGGACATTAACTTTAGTTTATTAATAGAATAGTGGAGATTGAGATGGTATGGTTACACATCTTAACCACTAAGCCACCAGGCAACCTAATAAAACATTAATTTAGGTACCAGACTTAAAAACAAAAAAATCTATATTATGTAAATGAACAATAATTTATCAGAATTACATATACAGCTAAATATAAAATGCACCAATTTAGTCATAGTTTAAAACAATATAAATGCTAATAGCCTATTTTAATAAAGAAAACAAAGGGAAATGACTTGATGTGATTATCTTTATAAGATACTTTCAGCTGTTACACACTAAGGCTTAGCAGAGATTTCCATCAGGACAACCTGATTAAGAGTACTGAATCTTGAAATTAAAGGGGTTATTTACAGTCAATGTCTCTGACTACCCTCCCATCCCCAGATGTCTAATCAAATCAGAGGTCAGTGCTAAAATACAGCAGCTGAATGGTTAATGTTTGCATAGGGTCAAACTTTACAGAGTAGCAGGAGATTATCCTATTAAATGTATTTACCCATATTACTGAGTTCAGAAGTCAAGACAATGAAGAAACAGTGCAAACGACATGTTTCAGATATGCATCTTTTTCTGCTCTGTGTTCTCAGTGAAGACAATCCACTTTGAAATTTGGAACACATCTTATCTTAGCACTAGAAGTTAAATCAGAGCTTAACTTATCTACACAGAGCTGAACTTTGTGTAGATGCCAGATACAGTTACAAAACTGCTTTTTTTAATTAGGCAGTCATTCAGAGCAAGTCAGTCTCTGCAAGCTGACATAACGATGGAAAGTTACATCACATGCTGCCCAGGGTTAGAGCTCTGCAATGACAAAAATGGAAGTTGTACAACCATAAACTCTGCTGGGCTTCAGTCAGCAGCCGGCCATGCTACTTCCCTTGCCCAGAAATAGACTTGCAGGTTAATGTCATCCTCACTGGCTGGAAATCTATTCCAGTACTAAACTGTCTGTGCCTACAGCTGAATTTCATTGTGTTTAAGCCAGATTTTGTTTTGCCACAATATGCATTATATATTTTGCCAATTATGTTCTAATAATTGTTGGCACAGCAGCCTTTAGCCTCCTAGATTAAGGGCATTAAAACAAACATGGAAGGTGAATAACCCTCTTTTTATTTCTGCGGAGCTGCAGATTAATACGTTTGAGGGGTACTGGGTTTTTGACACTCACAGATTTCACTATAGATGGAAGGCCCCACTCTGTGCTGAGCAGTCGTTTACTGTGGAGGCATCCCTGTTTGTCCACAGCTCTGTCCAAAACATCCACTCCAAACACACTAGGGTTCATGGGGTTAGGGTACTTCTGCATTGCAGCCTTGGTCACTGTTTCCCAAGGATGGCTGTAGAAGGACAGCATTGTATAACATTAAAATTTTAACATTAAAATGATATACAACTACACTTACTATTATCAGTGAGAAATTTAAAAAAAACAAACTGTCATAACTGATCCACACATCTCATTTCGTGTCATAATAAAAGACAAGTAACTAACAAAAGTAAAGAAGGAAAAATTCATTAGACTTCATTCTTACTTTAACAAAATACTTGTAGCACATCATTCATAATTAACTAGCCTGAAGACAATACTTTGTATAATTAAACCTTAGTATGCAAGCAATTTCATAAAAAAAAAGTTGATGAGTTGAAATATAAATTTCCATATTTTAATTTAATAATAACAAAAGTTTTGAAAATACTCTTGCAGGTAGTAACGGAGTCAAACTTCATGGTGAATTTGTTTATTCATGAAAAACAAAGAATTATGATATTTCTACAACAATACTGTGATAGCAGCCAAATTTCAAAAATGTGAATGTATATTTTTAAAGATTACTCCAAGACTGAAGAAAACTGTTTTAAACATTTTTTCATGTATTTAAAAAAAATTTAGTCTAAATCTTAAAATCTATCTAAAATCTATCTAAATCTAAAAGTGTTTTTATTTTGATTGGAAGGATTGTTATATGATATATGATGGTTAATAACTCCATTATATATACAGTACTGTTATTACATTACAATAATTTTTTTGTATTGCTCGGATTGTTTTCTGTAATACACTCATTGCAGAATCAATGCTTTATAATACTTTTTTTGGTTAATAAATTAGGGGAAAGTAGAGGCAGTAGTATTGAATGGTTGCTATGGAGGCACGTGACGCGCCGTGGCGGCCCGATGACGCAAAATGACGTAAGTAGGGTAAAGGTTGAGCGCCGGAGCTCGGCGATAGACAGCTTATATGTAATTTATCAGCATTTGTTTCTGAAACCAGACATTATATTTGCCTTAACTTTTGTACGTTTATTTTAATATTTCTGCATATAGCTACGTTTTGCCTGTATCTTTAAAACGTAAGTTAGCCATCAAGAAGACAACGTGTGCAGGAAATTTCCAGTCAGCTACAGGAGCTAAGATACAAATTAGCTTCTCGTGGATTAATCACCGATTCATGAGCCGTTAAACCACATAGAATTCAAATCACTGTAGAACTGTAATTACCAGGTAGAAACCCCACACAGCGAGGCCGAGAGGGAGGCTCTCTGTGACACATGAGCGGTATTAAACCAGCAATCTACTGACTACTCACTTAAATATGTGCTCTGATGTCCAGATCTTCATAGCTCGGTTGACTGGTGTTATATAATGGAGGCGTCGGTAGTAACGGATGAAGAGTGAGTAAAGTGGGTGAGCCGGTAGGTATCGTCGCACTGAACTAAATCACTGATCCACGCTCAGCTACAATCGTAAGACCCCGCCCACTTTACCGGGCAGTCACAGGAGCTTGTATGACGCAATTCCGCCCATCAGCACATCACATGCAGAAGCAGTACAGGCTGAACCTCTGTTAACTCAGAGAAATGTTTGAATAATTGAGCGTCAAAAAAAAAAAAAGCTCACGACATTCTTCATACATATTTGGTATATCCAGTGTATTTCCTATTACTTGATTTTGTGTCCTGGACATATCAGCCTTTTAACCTTTGATGTTACACAATTCATCTCAGTGAAGGTTAGTGGGTCTTTGCAACCTTGGAAGAAGGACAGCACACAGGGTGTTGATGCAATAGGATCAACTCAGTGTTTTGAAACCAATCCAAAACTAAGTACATTTGTATGTCAGTTAATGTCTTGGTGATTTAAGTGTAATATCTTGTGGGCTGTATTCTCCTGTTCTGTACATGTCATGTACAGCTCTTGACAGAAGAGAGCAATTGTAGCAATATCTGTAAGATACAGAGAAGGAAACCAGACCTCATGTGTTTCAAGATAATTTTATTTATTTATTTTTAGCTTCCAAAGGAACTCAGTTTAGACCCCATTACTGTTAAAATAATACTATTATGAATGCTAATGCTCAAACTATTAAAGAAGCAAAATGAATGACACTATACGTTTGTATTTAGGTGTTAACTTCAAATAATATTTATATTTTTGACTGTTTCGGAAACAAAATTGGGCACAAGACAAAAGAGGACAGCAATAATGAAAAATACCCTGTTACTTCAACAGTAACCAGTGGATCCTGCGCCAAAGTATGAATAAAATGTATTGCACTTTTTAGATCAGTATTAGGATCAAAATGGCTTATTGCAAATGTAGACTAAGGGTTAATAGCAATTATTATTGATATTTTCAATACTGTAAAATGATTTGTGGTAAAAGAAGAAAAAGAAACAAAAAAAATGCTAAAACAAATATTTCAATATCTATGTTCATATTTGGCCAAAATTTGTTATCTGTTTAGAGTGCATTTTCTGTTTATAGAAAATGTATTTGTATTCAGTTGCTGCTGAGGTAACAATTTGGATATTAACTTTACTATTTTGCTGTAAAATTGAGAAAATTGAGAGATTTTGTTTGTCACAGATGAGCATTTGTGGCTATAATGTGTGTTACAATAACCTATATTCACACATGGGTTATCTCCTGAGTGTAGATGACAACTACAGGGTCATTTCCACGTCACACTTGCTTATCATACAGCACAGGCAGTCAGGTCAAGTTGTGTAATCTCTGTGTGCCAGACTGACAGTGGGAGGGAAGCGTGTGACAGCTTTCTACAGCAAAGCCGTCACAGTGCTATCAGAGCAATGTCCATCACAGTGCTCTGACAGCACTGTGTTTTATTTTTCATTAGGTTCAGTTTGACTGTATGTTCAAACGATGAAAACAGAAAGAGAAGGAAAGCTATCGTATTACTGTGTTGATGAATGTTGTCTCAGTTTTTAGTAACCATCGCTCTTTGGTTTTACTTTGTTTTATCAGTGTCATGACATAAATGAAAAACATGCAATGCAATCGAAAACACAAATATCTGGAAAAAGCAAAGAAAAGTATTTGGTAAATAACTTCATTAGGGTAGACATATAAAATATATTGTTCACTATTTACATCTCAGTGTTAAAATCACAATCTGAACAGCAAGAGTCATAATGGAGTCATTTAAACTGAATTTTTCTTTTATAAGCACAAATGTTTTCCTCAAAATAGGATTTTACAAAAGATAGAAAAGCATTTCTTAGAGCCTCAAAAACTCAAATTACATACTGCTACACAAATCATATGAAGCGTACATACAAGTATAAGCAGTATTGCATTTGCTGCCAAAGCACTTTTTATCAAGTAAAAGATACAGACATAAATAAAGAACTTAAAAGTTCCTTTTCAAACTAACAATCCCACATTTTTATTCCACATCAGAGCAACTTGTCATTCCCATACACCATGTCATATGCTATAGGTAGCTCTAGTCTTCTACAGTTTCTGGGGTTGTTTCCATCACTGTTTTCTGCTTAATTTCAGTCTGAGATTGAACTTTTATAGTTGTTGTTGATGAAGGTCCCTCTTCTTCCTCCTCTGCCTCTGACTCCAGATCAGCGGTGGCATCTTGGTACTGCTGATACTCTGACACCAGGTCATTCAGGTTGTTCTCTGCCTCAGTGAACTCCATCTCATCCATCCCCTCCCCTGTATACCAGTGAAGAAAAGCCTTCCGTCTGAACATAAGGGAGAACTGCTCGCCTACACGGCGGAATATCTCCTGAATGGCTGTGTTATTAGCAATGAAGGTGGAGGCCATTTTGAGGCCTCGGGGTGGGACATCGCACACAGCAACCTTGACATTATGAGGGATCCAGTCCACAAAGTAGTTGCTGTTTTTCTGTTGGATTGCCAGCATCTGTTCATCTACTTCTTTGGTGGACATCCTGCCGCGGAACATGCCAGCCACTGTGAGGTAGCGCCCCCGCCTGGGGTCACAGGCTGTCATCATGTTGCGAGCATCAAACATCTGCTGGGTTAGCTCAGGTACCGTGAGGGCTCTATACTGCTGGCTGCCACGTGCTGTCAGCGGGGCAAAGCCTGTCATGAAGAAATGAAGGCGTGGGAAAGGCACCATGTTAACAGCCAGCTTCCTTAGGTCTGCATTAAGCTGTCCAGGAAATCTCAGGGAAGTTGTGACTCCGCTCATAGTCATGCAGACTAAGTGATTAAGATCCCCATAGGTTGGCGTGGTCAGCTTCAATGTGCGACAACAGATGTCATAGAGGGCCTCGTTGTCGATGCAGAAGGTCTCATCTGTGTTCTCCAGGAGTTGGTGGACAGACAGGGTAGCGTTATATGGCTCCACCACTGTGTCAGAGACTTTTGGGGAAGGCATAATGCTGAAGGTGTTCATGATGCGGTCAGGGTATTCCTCTCTGATCTTGTTGATGATCAGAGTTCCCATGCCAGAGCCGGTTCCACCACCCAGTGAGTGAACCAGCTGGAAGCCCTGCAAGCAATCACAGCTTTCACTCTCATGCCTCACTCTGTCCATCACCTGCTCCACCAGCTCTGCTCCCTCCGTGTAGTGGCCCTTTGCCCAATTATTTCCAGCACCCAAGTTCCCTGTGCCACCAAAATAGGAAGGTAAAGATGTATAGGTTAATCAAAATTTGTAGTGGAGAAAAACATATTGGAAGACATACACTTGTACAATCAAAGAGTTGTTAAGAGCATTCAATTTCTCGTTTCAGGATCATTGATAAATATTCAGTTCAAGTTATCTTTAAGCAAATTACCACTGGTGATTTTTAAATCTACATTTTCTTCTGAGATGATACAACTTCTTTGGCTTATGAAACATTTCCAAAGCCTTAATAGCAAAAATACATAGTTATCAACCACTAGCAAGACCAATTATCTTTGTTCTGGAATGTTAACATTTTGAAAATATAGTTTTCTACAACTCAAAGTGGCAGAATTTTCATATGACAGCAGGGATTTGTTTCCAAAGCACCTGATCTGAAAGTACCATAAGTGTTTATAGTTATAGTATTTGTAGTGTACATTTCCCTTACCACAGTAATCTTGATGTAACCACATTAAAGTAAATCCTGCTCAGCAGCTTTTTTGCCCCAGCATGACTATTTTGTTGTTTGCCTCACCGTGAATGAAGTTGTCTGGCCTAAAGAGGGTCCCAATGCGGCTCCCCCTCACACTGTCCATGGTACCAGGCTCTAGGTCAATAAGCAAGGCCCTGGGTACATATTTACCACCTGGAAAAGAATGAAGAGTTTTCCCCATATAGTCTACCAAGAAATTGGGGCATCCTGTATGATTCCTGTACCCTGAATTTAAATACAGTATCAAAGTTGAAGAACAGTAAAAAAAAAAAAAAAAAAAAAAAAAAATTAAATTAAATTGTTGAGCTTGACTTTAAGAATTAATAGCTGCAAAATGATCAAGTTGCATTATGTATCAAAACATTATTTTACCATGTGCTTCATTGAAGTAGACATTGACCCTCTCCAGTTGGAAGCTGCAGTTTCCCTCATAGATGCCTGTTGCATCGATCCCATGTTCATCAGTGATTACTTCCCAAAACTATAAAAACAAAGTGACAAAATTTTACCATCAGACAAAATTTTATCATCAAAATTTTATTTTGAGGTGAAACATGTAGATCAAATTTTGAACAGTTTAAAGAGGTGACAGGATCCCAAAAGTGCAGATAGAACTTTTTATTCATAGACAAATCTTCCCCAGTTTTACACCTTTTTGTTTATTATAAATAAATGCTTAATTCTGAGACTGCCGTGACCTCCCATGTCAAATAACTTCATGTATTACTGTAGCTGTAATTATCTTGTGGTTCCTCTTTCTTGTTTTGTGTTAGCCATGATAAGTCTCACCCATGCCAGTCTTACTTTGCCCTTATCTTCTCTCTTAAGGGGAACACCCTGTCACTCACAACCGCCAAATTACACTTAATGTCAGGGAACAGTACATATGCAAAATATACATCAATTAAAAAAAAAAGAAAATTACAATTGTTTTTTTAAGCTAATTGATCTCACCTAAAATAAATGTTGAATTCAAAATGTTTTATCATCTTACCATGGCAAATGTAACAAACCAGCATACATTTTATTTTAAATAAATCATTAATTTTGCGAGCATTTTATAGGCCTACAAATGTGTCATTAATATCTGTCTAGAAATTATATTATTGGTGATAATGTGAACCAGAGAGAGCATTGAGAGTCAACAATGCCAGCAAAGTTAGGGCTTATAAAGCCATATTATAAATTAAATAGTCGAGTACTTTATTAAGTTTTATTACCTTTGAGCCAATCTGGTTGCCACATTGTCCAATCTGGAGATATACAATTTCACGCATGATGACCAGGCTGAAGTGCACCACACACACAGTAGGTAAGGGTCTCTGATATGCCACAATTCTCCAACTGTGTTTTTATACCAGAAATTATGTCACCAATGATGTCAGGAAGTCACTCAAGCCATTTAGAGTTTAGAAGTCCCTAATACATTAGGCACACTTTATTTCATAATGATCAGAATTAGAAATACAGGGTATCTACTCCATCATGATTATAAATTGATGTTAATTTGAAGGTGTTAGTCAAAAGTTTATACTAAAACATAAGACATGGAGCTTCAACTTTTGTAACCACAGCTGCACCCTATTTTAGATACACTAAGCTGTATACTTAGTATACTCTTTTTCAAATATATTAAGCTGTAATTATAATATTTTTTTAACTATAATATACTGAGTGATTATAATTCAAATATATAATTTTTCTGTGTTTTGATTTTACTTTCACATTTACAAAATAGGTATAAATGGAAAAGAGTGTGCTGATGTTTTCAGATTAGGTGGTAGCTCTTACTGAACTTCATTGTTAGGTAGACCTGTTGTATTTCAATATAAGGCTTGTAACTTATACTTTTTGTATTCCTTTTTTTATACACAAAATCCATAAAAATATTGAAATGAAATAACTAAACAGCACTGACACAGTGCAAAAACATAGGTAATTATTATGGCGATTGTGTACTGTAAGTACATGAAAATCTGTTGAAAGAACTCTTCTTGGAACTTCATGGTGTCTTATGAATAATATATAATTTACTGTATATATAATTATATTATAAATGCATTAATTACTGATTCACTGTTGCAATGACAACAATAAATTTGTTATATTGTCTCTCTGGGGGGAAAAAATCTGCCACCAAACAAAAACAGGAAGGAAGCGTTGTGAAGATGAAGGCTGTATGTTCTTCTGGCCAGGGTCTGATAGCACCCATAATCTGACTGTACACACAGAGAACACAAAAAGTATTTGCTTTTGACATATATCATGTCTGATAGGAAGCACAGAGAAAGGTTCTACATGATGATATTGTGGAAACATTCTTGAAACAGCAAGAATTTTGACTCAGAATAAGATTATTCATGAGTGATTAGACCTCAAATTGTTTAAAAGTTTGCCTTGTTGATTTGCTGCCATTTCACTGCAGGATTTAGATAAGGTAACACATATCCTATTTCACTTCCCTTAAAGGATCCATGGGTTAAAAAACAAAAAAACAAAACAAAACAAAACAAAAAAACTCATTATTGCAGTTACTTGTAGCACAATAACAGTGAGAAAATTGTATGAGCGATGCTACCATCTGGAGGACAAACATGGTCATAACATAAAAGAACTGGAGAAATTATTGTACAGTATTTGATAATAGACAGTTGATGTACCGTATAAATTTCTTCTTGTTGCTATATTTACCAGGAGATGAAGATCTGTCAGATAGGTAGGAAACATAGGCTCATGCATATGTCCCAGAGATTATGGAGCTTCACTCAGCACTTTAGGGTACACATGAAATGTCCTTGGTTACTTGGAGAATGTATAGTTTAGTACTTGTAGAAAATATCCATTGCAATCTGTCAAGGGTGTGTCTTTCACCAAATGTATGCTGGTTTGGCTCCATCCCCTCTTTAAGCCTGTTACCACTGCAAAGTTCATTAAAATGTTTGGTCAGTTTGATTGTTCATCAGTGTCATACAAATCAACTAAATTTTATTCAGTGTACTTTAATGTTAATTTGATTACTATTGAGGCTACATTTGGTTTTGTCTGTTTGATTTGGATGGCAATCCTGTGCATGTATAGCTATATAACATAATGTAATTAACATATAATTTTATATGAAGGCCATAAGCTTAAATTGACAGTAATATTGCTGCTAAGCAATACAATGCCAAGTATAATATGCCAAATATAATATCATGTTAAAGTACAGTGAAGCTACTTTTCAATCAAATTGCAACATTTGCAACAATTCAATGCTGTTACAGAGGTTCGCTGTGACGAAAGTGGGTCTCTGAAGTATTATGTCTCATTTTCACACAAATACAAAGCTGTCACATGCTAGTCAAATACTTGTCATTTTTTGCAGAGACTAAAAACTTTATTTTTCACTACAACATAGTGTTTAGTCCAGAGGGCCAGGTAGATAGATAGAAGTAAAAATGTTTGGGGAATTTCCAGCTGCTTGTGTAAGGGGAAAATGTTAACTTCTGAGTACAAGGTTTGTTAAGAAGAAACACTACAGAAGTAGATGGTAGACAGGATTGGGTCACAGGCCAGGATGAATGAAGGATTTTGCCTCTACCTTACCTCTGGGATTTTTGTCATTACTTTTTCTATTGTCTGCTGGGATTTATTAGAGAGCCACAGCAGCATTTAGTTGTCATTGATGACCTTTATATGTTTTGCCCTGAGCTTTTTTTTCCCTTGCCTTTTGATGTGTTTGTATATGTGTGAGGGGTGTCATTTGTGTGTGTGTGTGTGTGTGTGTGTGTGTGTGTGTGTGTGTGTGTGTGTGTGTGTGTGTGTGCGAGCGTGCACTTGTCCATCTGTCTGTCTCTCTTGTATGCTCCATATGTACATTTGTGGTTGTATTTGTGCATGCATACATGGACGCCAGAACACGTGCACAAAAAGAAAAGATGATTAGTTTGAGGGAAATAAAATATTTTCAGACCACCATTAATTAAGGTAATCTGCCAGGTGGGGGCACCATCAGAGATTTCGGGCCGACCCTTGCCAGTCGTGGATGGATGATCATTGTTTTCTCAGAGTGTAGCTTTTCACTTCACAGTTTCTAACAGTAAGCTACAGCTGGACATTCATCTGCTCATCCATTCATTCTCTATACCCACATGGGGGAACGTACGGGACCCTAGCCCACCATCTATTGGGTAAAATTGACTGAATCTGCTTGGTTTTGTGCTCTAAGAGGAAACCAGAGCACCTAAAGGAAACCCTCACAGGGATGAACATGGAAACTCCACACAGAAGGGCCCTAGTCAGACCCAAACTCAGGACCTTCTTGCTGTGAGATAAATCATAGAGCCACTGTACCACCCCATAGTCCAACAATTTTAAATTATTTCATGTTATTTTTTGCCTTAATTTCACAACAATAAAGTTGCAACAAGGTTGTTGTTGTTGTTGTTTTCCTATTCAGGTCCTGACTAAGAAGATCAAGGGAGTATGGTCACTATCCTTCACTTTACTTTTACACTTTGTAGGATCACTTTTGACAAACTGATGGTGATGATGATGATCATGATGATGCTAATGATGATGATATTATTGCTGCTGTTCCTGTTTATGTTGTGTACGTGTACAATATTTTTATAACTTAAAACCCATCAGTGTTGATAAAAGCTCTTTGGGTGTTTAGACAGATGATGAGCTTGCTTCAAAGAGGGCGCCTCTCCCCTTCTGTACCTCTGCTTCATGACGCTCCGGGCAATCATGTGACCCGAGCTGCTTCATTCCAGCTGCATCAAGTTAGGCAGAGGCAGCCAATAGGAGAGCGAGAAGTGTGTCTCTTCAAATTAAAAGCACGACTTTTTAAACTTTTGGGGATACATGGGAAAATTAGAGATTTGGATGTTTGTGAATGTACGCTAGATATATAGAGTGAGGGAGACAGTGTAGAGAAGGAGACGATAGTGAAATGTAGCTTTATTTTTAATGTTGAGGCAATCCCAAAATATCCGTATTTGCAATGTACACCGCAGTACTCAGTACTTATTACATTTTTAAGGATGTTCTTCTTAAGCGTCTTATTTTGAAAGTCTAAATCGGATGATTTCTTTGTTATTCCGGTAACTTGACGGTCGTTCTTCGTTCCCAGGGTTCCGTGAGAGCTGTTTGCCCCACCCCATCTCTTCAACGCTATCTATCTCAATGTACAATTCTCAGAGAAAAAAGGGGGTAAAAATAATTCAGAGTCATACTGCAAAGAAACAATTCTTGTTCCTCCGATCGGTTGACCGGAGTGGCCGCGGCCTCCGGTAAACGAACTGTCTCGCCTTTGGATCGGTGATTGAAAACACCGTGGTATGTTCATGTATCATGCACATGTAACCATAATCTACCATACGGATTCAAAGGGAATACAAAAAACTGACAGACTTGACAGCGGACTGTACCTGCGCCAAACGGGAAAATAACGGAGGATTTCAAGAAATATCACCTGGATATTGCGTTAAATTCAAGGACATCCAGCTGCAAAAAAAGCCTCTGCTCGGACGGAGAGGCTTCCCGATTTGAGGAGAAATACAAATTAACGTTACCGAGAGGAAAAGGACGGAGAAGGGGCCTTTTCTTGGGTCTAGTCAAACCCTCCGAAAAGCAGCACCAGCATCTGTTGACGGGGAAAGGAAATAATTTTGACATCAGCTAAAAACAGGATATTATTAACATCAACAACAACAAGTCAAAATCGGTGTATAATGTGACGGATTGGAAAGACGGTTGTGATAAAGAAAGAAGTCCGGTGTAGCCTGATGATTCACATGCCGTCATTTTAGGAGGAAATATTTATTTTTAATTTTTTTCCACCCTCCCTCTAATGTGCTTTGATTAGGTGGAGAACAGATTGAAAACAATGAAAGATCATTAAAATTAAAATAATAAAGGAAAAAGGTGGAGAAAATAGGGCTTTGGTTGTTTGAGGGAATGGATTGAATGGCAGTGTTGAAGACGGGCTTCAGAAGAGACATTTGCTAAGAAAAAAAAAAAAAAAANAAAAAAAAAAAAAAAAGACAGTATTGTAAATTGAAAAGGCGTTTTGGGAATCCCGATCACGGAAACTCATTCATGTACATTGGAGGGCTGAAAATTTCACATCCACACTCGTATCAATGTTGATGACTTCATTGCGGATTTACAGAGAAAAACACAGGAATCAAGCGTGTGAGAGGGCGGCATCGTTGCTCTGCTCCCTCTGACTGATCTCTGGTGATAAATTAGCACCAAATACTCACATACATCCATACAACACCGTGTTAATCCTGGTGGAGCCTGATTCCTACCGTCTACAGGTCACATCTGTTTCATCTGCATCTGGCAACATAAATGTCACCCAGTTTGAGCCAGAGGTTCCTCTCTTGGGCCAGTCTAAGGATTTAGGATTGATTGATTGATTGATTGATTCTGATCAGCAGCCTTCATCCCTCCACCCCTGCCTCCCCTCAAACTTTCACTGGGTTTTTGGGAAGATGGGCTGTCTTGGCAATAGTAAGACCGAAGACCAACGAAATGAGGAGAAGGCACAGAGGGAAGCCAACAAAAAGATAGAAAAGCAGCTCCAAAAAGACAAACAGATATACCGAGCAACTCACCGGCTACTACTATTAGGTAGGTTTTGTGAAATAAAATAGATTTTTGTTTTTACTCCAGCAAATATATTTCATGGCTGATGTGTGTAAGAGTGTGTGTTTAGATGAGGCCTACCCTCCTATTCTGTGCACAGTAGCATGATGGAATAAAATTTTGTGCTGACTTATTGTAATATCAAACTAGTACAACCATATTTGCTCCTGGTTAGACTGTGTGTGTGTTTATACAAATGTAACAGCTGATGTTTCATTTTGTAGTCATAAAAACTGTTTTATGTCAATTTCCTCCAGCTATAACAGTGTACCATCAACACATGATACAATTACATGATGTCAGTACAAAACCAATTCAAAGTGTGTACAGCCAGATTGAAAAGCAGGCCTGTCCTCTGCATTCATCAGTTATGGGACATGCTTATGGAACATGTCAAATAGTGCATGATGAAATAGTGCATGTTAAGAACAGGCACCATGGCTTTAAGACCACCAATAGACAATTTGCATGATTGTTCCTTTTTCCACTAAGTGTACAGGAGAGCACACCACATAATAGATATGTGTTGTGTTGTGTGTGCTGTCTATCCAGATGCCTTCAGCGATTCAACCCCATAGATCTCACATTTGATGCTGTTTTTCAGACTGCATGCTTACAGATACCACCTTTGCATAATCCTCTCCACGCTGACTGCTCTGCCCCTCTCGTACTGTACCAGCCTGGAAGTAGATATTTTCTGATCAGTTGCTGAAAACTCCACAGGAAAAATTGTATTTTTGATCAGGCTATATGTGGCTTTATCTCCTGGGCCTTAGTCAGAGCCCATATCCAACTAAACCTCTTGGATTATGAACACTGAATTAGGATTATCAAACAGGTTTCCCTGAATGAGTGCCCCAGTCATCTAATCTGAAATTGATCCTGGATTTATGCACTTACACTTTGACTCTCCAAAGACATAAGTAGCAGGCCTGTCGTCTCTCTCCTGCTTGGGTTAGGAGGTGATATAGCCTGGCTTCTTTCATTTTCAGCTGACACATTTAGGACTTGTGTTTCCCATTGGACTTGTGTAATGGTCCAAAACCTTTTATTACGTGAGGAATGGATGACAACATGTTAAGTATATATTTATATTAAAGTTGGGTTAATGTTAAAGATAAGACATATGATATAGTTAACAACATTCATCAGGACGTTTCCTCCACCTGTCCTGACTGTTGGTACATTTCAGTTTGAAGAAAAAGGCAGTGAACTGTTGTCATTAGACCACTTCATCCTGCCTCTTCTTGATGCTCAAAGTTTGATCTCGCATCTGAAAGCGGTGGATACGAATGATTTCAGCTTCATTGGCTGCATTGAGCTGTCACCATCTTGTTCAGTCTTAACTAAATTGGTTCACATACAGTATATTTACCATACATTTGTATGGTATGGCCATTTTAAAGGTTTTTGTTTTGCAGTTATACATAGCACATTGTAGGAGTGAGTGTCACAGAAGTAGGAACTAGTTTCTGTGGCTACTTTGTGAATCACGATGTGAGTACTGGCCTGGATGGTACCTCAGTAATGAGGCAATGCAGAGAAACAAATCCCTGAAGGTTCATATTATTAATAAATAAAATCTTCAGCATCAAGATTGTAGGACATTGACTACCTGTCTGATCCCAAAATTGCTATATCTTGGATTGGTTGTATTTTCAGGTAATAAGCTCTATGGATCCAGTGTCCAATGGCACATTTCAAATTTGTCTCGACCGGTTTCTTATGGATCTCAATGTTGGACATTTTAGCTGGAGCCCTATGAGTTTTGTGTATCTGACTTATTTCTCTCTACTATCTGTATTTTCAGGGGCTGGTGAATCCGGGAAAAGTACGATAGTCAAACAGATGCGAATATTGCACGTTAATGGCTTTAACGCAGAGTAAGTGCTGGTTTCCTTCATGCTTTAATCTGTGTGTTGTTAATCAGCTGTCACACACTTGCAACACTTGGCTGATACTCAAAAAAAATCAAATACCATATTTTTCTTCACTGAATACTTTAATATTGTTCATATGTTGATTTTTTTCTTTTTTTTGGGGAGGGGGGGGGGGGGNGGGTGGAGAGAGAAGAGTGTTGTGCTTTCAGAACGTACTTAAAAGAATTTTCAGGAATGTTCATGATACTATAATGCAGCTATTAAGACCATCATTTAAGCGATGTATTTCAAAATGTTATGATAACCGAAATCACAATATCAGTATGATTACAACATATCACTCAGATCTAGACCTAATCATGAAAATATTAAATCCCACATGTTACTCCCAAGTTTGGTCATGTGACACTGCAGCAGTATTGATTGTGAATTGGCAAACATAAACACAATGGTATCAAACTGATTGTTTGACCGGCACACAGCTCATTGTCATTATTTTTTTTAACTTGCTAATATGTAAGAATGAAAAAAAAAAAACAATGGAGAAGTNTTGTCATTATTTTTTTTAACTTGCTAATATGTAAGAATGAAAAAAAAAAAACAATGGAGAAGTACTGGCAGTTTTATTTATTTTTAAAATTTTTTTTGTTTATAAGATTTGGAGTAAAATACTCAAAGTTAGGCGACACAAGAGGAATGCTTTATCTGTTTCAGGTTTTCGTGGAAACATTGTTCCAGGTGTTTGCTGTGAGTTTTTAAAAACGTAACCCTGATTTGAGGCAATGGAAACAAGTCACATTTTTCTATTCTTGACCATTTGTTTCCTAGAAAGGGATTTTAGGTTTGGCGCATCATCATGTGCTTATTTTTGGGTTATGTTGAACAGATGCTCCTCACAGACCCAGACGCCCCGGTGTAATGACAAATCCACAGTCGGTGGTGACTCCCACTGTGTTTTCTAGAGGGATGGTTGCACTTGGATTGGGGGATTTCACCTTGCTGGGTTTCCCCCCCGAGTGCAAGTAGTGCCTGCCAGCATAAGGTGCTGGGAGAGGAGGATGAAGACAGAAGGAGATGATGGGGAGTGACAGAATATTATAGGAAAGGGATAAGAGAAAGGGAGGAGAGGAGCGTGAGAAGGCAGTATGGCTGAGGTGAGAAGAATTGGTATGGCAGTTCATTTCCAAGTGGGCGTTCTCTTTTTGTAGAAGTCCCAGTTTTAGGAATGTAGTATTTCTCTCTTCAGTTGTACTTCTGTTGCACTGAGTGAAATAATAAAATGAGACAAAAAGGGAAAGCAGACAACTCTCTGAAGCCACTCCTAAAACTTTAAGCCTCTCTCAAATTGATCGGAGCTTTCTTAAAACCTTTGTTTGATACTCCCACATATCTGAAGGAGGTACACTAGTCCCCTTGTTTAAGACTTTGTCACAATTTCCAAATACTGGAAACTAGAGAATCAAGGCTCTCTCTTCTCTTCATTTCCAATCTATCGCCTGGAGCCTGGAGCCGTACTGTAAAATTGGTCAAAGTTTGTCTGAATTTTGCCACCCAAAACAGTTTACCCAAAGGATTGGCACTTTTATGTAGAATATCCCCTTATCCTTTGGTTAATATTTATAATTATCACAAGTTATGTCAGCGTCACAGTTTCCAACTCAGCTCTGGAATAGCTCTGATGGTGTTTGACTGAACTGATCTCTGTTGTATTAGTAATAACAGATAAAGGTGGCAGATACAGTATATCATTATAATACTGAACTAGGATATGAGACAGATATGGCCT
The DNA here is from genome assembly GCA_014773175.1 of Lucifuga dentata. NCBI lineage: Eukaryota > Metazoa > Chordata > Actinopteri > Ophidiiformes > Bythitidae > Lucifuga > Lucifuga dentata. The sequence goes on from VXCM01000426.1 coordinate 108,473, forward strand.
AGACTTTGAGTCATTGTTATATAGCTTTTATTATATCTTGTATTTTTGTCTTAAAGGCTGCATTATAGAATGTGAACGGGTCTTTTACTTGTTTTGTCATCATGTCTACTAATTACTAATAATCATTCCTCAGCGTTTTCTTTTGTGTAGTAAGTGCTGAAAATTGAAAGCACCAATAGTCATTCCTAAAACATTCTTGCATTATTAGTAGTGAGGTATTGTATACGGTATTTACAAAAATCTTGATATTGGATTATGTTTTTTGTTATATTATGTCATTTGTATAGCGTAATGTAGTACGGAATATGTGTTGAACATTGTCAAAGTTGCATACATTGAGGTTCACATCAAAATAAAAGCCAAATCCATAGGGGTCCTGAGCTCCATTCAAAGCTTCAGTTTTGATTAGTCATTTTGGGAGGGGTGCCTTAAAGAGATAGTACATTAACGGTTTTCCCTCAGTGTGCATAATGATCTGCAGTGAGTGAGAGAGTAGAGAATGTTTTTTTGCACATTAAAGCATTCCAAAGGTTTCAAAATAGATCCTCAATGAAAAGAAGAATGTAGAAAAATGTATGTGTATATATATATCTATATATATGTTCCTTTTAAAAAGACACATTTACTAATATTGAATTGAACTGTCCTTAGAAAATATGAAAATGGCTTCAAAACTGAAACTGAGTCAGTATCATTTATATTTCCGAGTCCATGAGGGTCTGCTAGGGTCCACCTACCAGCGTAACACGGTTCTGTTTATACTACGTTTTGGTGTCCGCTTGGAGGATGCTTTCCACACATGCAGGTTTAATCTAATTATATACAGGCAGGAATCTCTGTCTGTCTGTCTGTCTGTGGCATCATTATCTCTAGAACCCGCCACTGTATGAAGTTGATATTCGGCAGGTTTATTGCTCAGGACCCAAGGACGTGCAGTGTCGCATGTGAAGTTGTTTGGATGAGCGGTTCTCGAATTGAACTGCTCCGGTAAAAAGTAGTCCGCAAGGCAGGATACGCTCTGGGTGTGGCACCATATGCTCCGGTCCAGTGGCACAGTCTTGACCCAACCCCATACAGCAAACAAAGCTAGCTCACGAGAATGTATAGAACAAAATTATGGCAGGCTGTGGTGCACACCATAAAGTCCAGCCCCTTTCAAACAGTGTTTGTTTAATGCTTAATGTAGCCAGAGAGCTGCTCAGAAGGGAAGTAATCGGGGGAACACGCATTCCCTGCCTGCTGCTGAATTTTTACAAATCAGTCTGGTAGGTACTTCCACTTATGGTATTCCGACTTAAACTTTCCTCTCTTTCCAATGTTTGGGCTAATTATTATGGCATTATAATCATACTCTCAAACTGATAGATGATTCTGGCAGGAAAATAAGGCCATAAATTATACAAATACAGGCGGCGATGGATCTCCTCACAACCTCTCTTCAAGTGCAGCAGTTATATTGTTTTTCTTGAGCATGCAATCGGCCCGACAGAAGCGGACAAGTCCACGTGGTCACAAAAAATCGGAGGTACACGGATGTCCTCACAGAGGCCAACACATACACTCTCTGATGTAAACAGATGACAAAATTTACATCACCTGGACCCTAGTGGGCCCTCGCGTCCTCACATATGCGGAAAGTATAAATTGGTAGACTTAGATTTCATTGATTGCAGCATGAGATGATGCTACCAGAACTTACTTTTTCAGCAAATTCATCCTTCAGAATGGAAATCCTTCAGTTTAACAAACATGGGTGTAACTGACTTGATTCACTGTTATTGATTGGATGCACACACTGTGTATCAAACTGTAATAGTAAAATCAGACAACACAGGAATCTGATGGAGTGATCAGGTCCAAGGTTGTTTCTTTAGGGGGGGTTTCAATATTAAATCAGATTTTTTTGACAGTCAGACTTGTGTTTTGTCAGAACATCTGACAGAATTATTGCAGCTCCAGTTTCTCCAAACTGAAATTCTATTTTTTTTATTTGTAACACTGCAGCATTAAATTGATAAAATAGGATTTCATTGTATTTACCAATGCTTTATAACAGGCCTTACAAGTTAAAAGTTAGACTTAAAACTCTGTGTGTAGCAGTCTGTGTCACACTCCCACTGTGCTGTCTGTGTTTAATAAATTGTCACTGCCAAAATTAAGTCATGTTCTGCTGTTCTTAGTTGATATCAGCAAGTACACAAAATTCAGTAGTTGAACTTGGTCAGCAGAATAAAGGTACGTGTGCATCTGGAGCGGCCATAATACTTATTGTACGCCTGACATAATGGCCCTCTAGATTTACAGAGAGAGTCTATAGAAGTCTATGTTACACACAGTAGACGTCAAAACTATTCTATAACATAGATAAAACTAAACAGCTCACACCTTTGCTGTTTTTAGTTTCAAATTAGAATTTCAACATTTGTGATAGTTTAAGGAACTGCTTTTAAATAAATGTATTAAACTTTGAAGCTCTCTTACAGTTTTTATAAACATGTGACAAAGTAGCTGAATGGATTTGCTAGTACCTCAGTGGACCAATTTCTAATAGCTTACTCATACATTTGTGTAAAAAACAAAAATAAAAAATAACTTGTGAAAGGGATCTCACTTCTAAACTCTTCTTTTTTTTCTTCACAGGGAGAAAAAACAGAAAATCAATGATATTAAAAACAACATTAAAGAAGCTATAGAGGTAAGAAATTGATCTTTTGAGGCATTTTGGGTTGGGTTAGACTTACTATAAGACTTGTTATAAGACTTGCAGCTTGCATTATGCTTCCAACAACAGCGGAAACTCATTTGGTCATTTTTTTGGTTTGTAGAGGAGGTGAGAAAATTGAAAATCAACCTGCTTTTCCATAAAAGTCTGTCTATGTGTCAAGTCAGAATTAATTATTCATCATATAAGTTTTTTTCATACTGTAAATGTTAAAGTTCTTATGATTTTTTTTTTTTTTTTTTTTTTTTACTGAAGATGTTAGGCCAAAAAAACCCCACAAGTTTTTCTTCTTTTGTTCTCTCTGTTCAGACTATTGTGGCTGCCATGAGTACGCTCACACCCCCATGCCAGTTAGCCTGCCCAGCAAACCAGTCCCGGATTGATTATGTCCTGAACCAAGTAAACCAGAAGGACTTTGCATTTCCTTCGGTAAGTTGCAGTTCTTTGGAATAACTCGACTTCTCTTGTTGTTACTCCAAACATCACACTGCAGTTGCAGTGTGATGTTTGCAATTGCAAGTCCTATTTTATGCCAATACCCCTTTATATAGTCTGAAAAGTCTTTTATCATCAGAGTATTTTTTTCATATCACCAGAGGTGTCAAGGCTGAAGCTAGCCCTTCTACAGGTACTTAGATATTACAATATTATACTATCTGTCACTTAATTTACATTATATTTTGAAAAATCAATGCCACTCAATCAGTTAAAATCTTCTAAATCTTCATCATATTTAAAGTTTTTGTACTATTTTTCTTGTAAACAAAAAAAAAAAAAAAAAAAAAAATGCCCAAAACACCTCATCAAAAAAGTGAACCAGATGCTGGAGTGATTGTGATCAAAAACCAGGAAAGTCTGAGCGTGATGAAGACCAGTGTGCTCAAAACATCACTTACTGTTTATGCTGATAATAAATAAACTTCTTGCCCTGGGATTTCTCAGTGCAGACTCTATTTTCCTATTATTTTCTCTTTGCAAAAAAAATCAAGCTGGTTATGCAGATCGATTAAAGATTTCTACATGTGTTGCTGTAAAATTTATCTAAATTTGTATTATAACTGCAATTAAAACATGTCAGAGTGTCAGATAGAGCGTGCTGGATACTGCAGATCCTTTCTGAGTCTGTCTGCTGTGTTTGCTGACTGATTCAGTAATTAGCAGGTGTGCTCCCGCTTGGGAGGCTGTCAATTGAATGAGCCTCTCACCTGAGAGATCCACACCGCCTATTAACACTAATTGTCTGTAATAACCTTAAATGGGTCTGGTGGGACTTGTCCTCCAGAAACACACAGACTCAGAGGGATTCCCCCAGGCTTCTCCTGAGGCGTGCCAGGGTCCCAGTACAGGTTACACTACATGACCGCGTTAATGATGTCTTCAAAATCATTGTTTTGGTGTGCAAAGCTGATGTTACTTATTATTTTAATGCTAATTTACACTGCTAAAGTGATTTTATTCGTCATACGTTACACTTCATGACCCTACTATAACTAGTTAAGAGTTTCCAAAATCTTGATTCTTTAGGAAACTTTTCCAACTTATGCTGTTCTGATCTGATCTTTTAAAAAAAAATTGAGCTGTTAGATTATTATGGGTTTGTTTTCACAATGATAAACAAGTGAGTAAATCATGAATAAAATGCTTAATAGGAGCTCTTATTGTACTTGTAAGGAATATCCATGTGTTGTGTTTGTGTGGTAAACAGATTCTAGTCAAGATCCAAAGAGAGGAAATCTGTTAGGATAAATTACAGGAACCTGTGTATTTAATGATGCACAAGACATGTAGAATGAATGAAAAATAAATAGAAATGGATGGAAAAATGATGCACTAACTTTGAATCTAGTTCAGGGAAAATTAAAGGGAATAATGGGAACATGTTGTTCAAGTGTAATGTCTTGTAATGAGGTTACATAGGAGAACACTCTGTCTGCTTCTGCTTTTATATGTATCTGCTGCATTTAATCTGCCTATTTTAACTGTGCAGGCTTGTTTTTAGCAGCTGAGTTTCCAGTGAAGTATGTGTGTATATTTGTGTGTAAGCAAAAGGAAGTCTCTTGATATTGCCTGTGATACATCAGGACAAATGTTTTTATGAGAGTATATCTCAAGCTGACCCTTCCCTCATGCTGTCAGTCACTACACATTTGCTGAAGTTTAATGATGCCTCTATGGAGAGAAAGATCATCTCATACTTTCTCTGGAGTTTGATCTTTTTGTTTGGAGGTTTGGTGGAGTAGGTATAAACATTGTGATTCTGACGTTCTGGTTGTTGGAGCAAGACCTCCACTTCTCCTCATTAATAAGTGGTGGCTATTTGGAAAACTATCTCATAGGCCTCATATTAACTCCCCTACCTCCTCTGTCTTCTCTTCTTTTGCCTCTTGGCCTTAGAGCCGACTGGAAACCAGTTGGACTGGTTGACTTTGCCTTCAGCAGAGGAGGGGGAGAGAGAGAGAGAGAGAGAATAAGAATGAGGCCTGGGTTGAATATTCCTACCCTTTTTTTATTTTCTCTTCATTTACTTACCACTATTCCTCATGGTTATGATTGTTCATAAAAACTTGTTTTCTCTTCTAAAATGCTGTCAGGCAAAATGCTAATATGTACTGTGGGTTTGAGCAAGAATAATTGTTGGGATTATTTACTTTGACTTTTGTATTCTTTGCAAACCTGTTGCTACCACCTGTGTGAAAACGTCTTTCTCCCTGCTCAGCGTATGAGCTTTGGCTCATTTTAATTCTATGACTCAAAAACATATCTGATGAGCTCCTTTAATGTCTCCTTCAGAACTTGAACTTTATTCATGGTGTTGTCTGTGCTGTCTTTATGAAAAACTAAGATGTCATTCCAAGCTTGTAAAAGTCAGGGAAGTGAAACATGACCAGAGAGTTTTAAATATCTTGTGAGAGTGATGAAGTGGTAACATTAGAAACACCTCATCTTTAGAAAATGACTGCAGATGTTATCTTACCATTAGATACTCATTTAATCTTATTAAAAACAGAAAATCAGGATATTTCATAAAATAATCTGTGGAGGAAATGTAGTCTATAGGTGGAAGACATAAGCATAAAATGCATATGAGAAGTTGAGATTTTTAAATCCAACGTCCTGCCTGACACAACTCTTCTTTCTTATTAAAGAGTTTTTGTTCATCTTAAAATATTCTACTCAATTATTTCAGTTTATCCCATTAAAGTACTAGGAGCTACTAATAGCAATAAGGTGGTTTGGTCCCAGTCAGAGTTGAGAATTCTGTAAAATGGGGGACATCTAAAAAAAAAAATGTTTCTGAAAGTAGACACAATCTTAGTTTTGGCCTTATCTTGTGTTGGTACTGTTGTTGTCACAATTATTTCATAACCAAAATTAAGGGCCCTTGCCAAATCAGGTTGTGTTTATGGAATCAACTATAATCATTATCTGATAATTCTTACTATCAAATATTACTTTCACTATCAGCCTCAAAAATCTAGTATCAGTCAGTCTCTTTTCTGTTTCATAATTACTCTAAAATATAGCTCAGTTCTTATAGTCTGCACTGGACGCTTTTATGCTTGTCCTCAGATCTACTGAAAAACAAAACACAAAGGGCAACAAACTCAGTTATCAATTTGCATTTTCTTATATTGTTAATTAACCCAGTTTACCCATCTGATAGTGTAAAGAGGGGCCCATACTGCCCCGAGTTTAACCTTTCAGGATGCCTATTTTTTTCTCAAATTATGTCAGTGCAAATTTGCTTTCCTTCAGTAGGAGTGGCAGAATTGCATCCTTAAACACCTACACCCCAGAACACCCTAAATAAAGCTGTTAGTTGGTGGAGCTTGCTGGAGGTGATGCACAATGTGTCTGATGGGCAAAATTCAGGGAAACAAAATCTCTAAACCAAAATCAGAGGCCCATTGGATTTTTTCCCCTCAAATGATGTTGAGTTGTGTTTGCATTTCCATAACTGGAAAGACTTCACAGACAATATCTGAAAAGAAACAAATACTTGTGAAAACTGCATCACCAGTGGTAAAAGGTGTGACTGTTTGACGACTGTGTATTGTGCTGCAAAGAAAAATTGTGAGATGAGTTTTCCGAACTCCTTTACGTGCGCTATGACAGTTTGGTCATTTCAAAAGCCCGATTAAGCCTTATAAAATCAGAGCAGATCCACATATTTTGAAAGGTTATTTGTGATGGTGTTGTATGTGACCAGCTGAGGATCGTAGCGCAGTGATAGGCTGAATGTAGCGAGCCAAGTCTTATGTCAGTACAGAGCTCTCATTTCTCCATGAACTCAGTGAAGTCTTCTGTTTCCTGCCTCTGTCAGTCTCATCTGCTGCTCCTCTCTGAATAGGTCTTCAACTAAAAATGAAACTTCATTAAACGTCTCAAGTCAAAGCAAAACAAGAAAAAATGGTTTTAACGAAATGACACAAGCATATATCCAAATGTCCTGCTTCTCCTTTTGCTAACATGCCACCCCAAATGTGTTCATTTGTTGGCAGCCATCTGTGCATGGAGTGGATTGTTGTGTGTTGTGTTACGTGTACATTATCATGGTCATGTTCCCACTTACTATGAGTAACTGTGGGACACTGACTTCCTGCTCTCTTCTCTTCTCTTCTCTTCTCTTCTCTTCTCTTCTCTTCTCTTCTCTTCTCTTCTCTTCCCTTTAAAAAAATAAAGGTAACATTATATATTAAAATGGAATTATGTAAAGTCTTTTTATCCTATTGCATCTTTGTTTTGGGGCTCCTCAGCTTGAAGCCTGAATTCCAGTTATTTCTAGGTGTGGTACGTTGCTGATCCCGTCTCCTCTTTCACTTTCCAGGAGTTTTATGACCATGCAAAGCTTCTCTGGCAGGATGAGGGTGTGCGGGCCTGCTGGGAAAGGTCCAATGAATATCAACTCATTGACTGCGCACAGTAGTAAGTCTTTTTTTGCTCTCCTATTCTCACATCCATACACACACACACACACACACACACACACACACACACACACGCGCGCATGCACGCATGGTTAAACAGCTTTCTGTGGACTGTCACAAATACAGGAAGATTCTCCAAGCAGTGCTTCCTGTGTTTCTCTCCATCTAGATCACAAACACACACACTCACAACAAATGATTCAGCTTTGCTCTTGGTTGGATGTTTGGGTGTTTGGTTGATGCGGGTGCAAGGAGTCAAGGTTCCCAATGTGACGACAAATGCTGCGTTGACATTGATAATGACGGCCTTGGCTCGTATTAGAAGATAAGAAGAATTAACTCAGGATGACTGGAACTCATCAGCATTGTCTGTTGTAATAGAAAATTAGCAGTCAGATACTAGAATGAATATTGGTTACTTGTCAGTTTACTTTTTAAGACTTTGTGTTGCTTGTTTGCAGGTCCACCTGTTGAGCTTGTCCAGCATTTGCAAGTTTGTTTTATGTGTTGGCAAATTAGGGGAATGTTTTCATGGTCATTTAGTCAGGTAGTAAGCTGGCTAAACAAGCCAGGCACTAACCTTGTGTGTGTGTGTGTGTGTGTGTGTGTGTGTGTGTGTGGCAACAGGGACTGAGATCAAGTCCTAGCCTTGCTGACACTTTAATATTTTCATTGCCAGTGCCTTGCATACTGAAATGCTTTTATTTATTGTCCCAAAAAGCTGAGACATTTAATTTTTCCTCTTCTTTCCCTCAGAGCTACAGCTTCTCGCCCTCCCCTGCTCCCTCCTCTGCTCCAAACTCTCTCTCTCTCCCTCTCTCTCTCTCTCTCTCNTCTCTCACTCTCTCATTCTTTTCTGGTATTTTTCCTTGTCCGCCTTTTGATCTCGGTTAGGCCTGCCTCTGTTATAAAGCATGCAGTGGTCACATGAACCAGAGTTTTTGAAAGGCGGAGGCCAGCTCACGCATGTGCACACACATGTGCAAGGTATTATGTGTTGCTACAGTATGAGTTACTGCGGCACGTGTGTGTCTATAACTCTTTGTCTATGTGTCTGTGTATGACTTCAGGTGTGTGTGTCTGTGTGTGTGTGTGTGGGGTGNCAAGATTATGAAAACCCTCCCTTGTATGAAATACGATTATGGTCTGCCTTTTCCTTTGTGCTGTTGTTCATCCAGGAGACAAGAGTTGCAAGTTAATGGAGAGAAAGAAAAATAGAGACAGAGAAAGGGCTTCCCTGCATTGCGGGATGTGTCATTTCTCCTCTCCTCTCCTCTCCTCTCCTCTCCTCTCCTCTCCTCTCTTCTTCCTCTCCCTCTCCTCTCCCACACCCAGCAGTCCCAGTGTTATGGATCAGATGCTGGGCTGGGTGGCCAGACCGGAAGTGCTCCCCTCCCCCCTCTGTGTGCTTATGTAAACGGAGAAGCAGAGAAAGAGAGAGGGGAGAGCTATTTTTAACCCAGGCGAGCTGCAGAAGGAAAAAAATGAGCGAGTGTGTGTGTGTGTGTGTGAAGAGAGAGAGAGAGAGAGAGAGAGAGAGANCGAGTGTGTGTGTGTGTGTGTGAAGAGAGAGAGAGAGAGAGAGAGAGAGAGAAAGAGAACTTCAACATTATTGATGAAGGTTGTTAGCATTAAATAAAAATGTCCCCCCTGGATCAACACTGGATAAAACTCAGGGCCCCCCCGCCCCCCTTTTTCTTTTTTNTTTTTTTTTTTTTTTTTGTTAAAGAGTACTATATATGTACCATTCATATTCCCTCTGCCTCAACTCTTTGAGAAAAAGACAAGTTTTTGATGGGGAGACGATATTTTGTTGTCTTTTTCTGACTCTCTTTCTTTCTTTCTTTCTTTCTTTTTTTCATCATGGTTCTCTTAAGCCCATTTATGTTGTTTTTTTTAAGGCTTCCGATGCCTTGAATGGTTTTGCACCTTGTTTGCCAGGATGTTGTCCTTTATTACATGTGGAAATGTGTTGTGTTGGTTTAGTTGTTGAAATATTCAGCTTTTTCTGATTGTAAATCACTTCCTGACAATTTGGCAAGACGTGGTGTTAGTAGTCATATGACTAATGATAATAGTAATTTTTTAAATGTGTAAATGTAAAGTGGTCAGTGTAAGTGTCTGTGTTTAGCAGATTAAACACAGCACCAAATAACAATTCCATAACTGTTTTTGCAATAATTTTTATTTAATTGGGACAATGCACGTTGATATACAATCAAATGTAAATATGCCAGATTTAGCCAAAGTTGACGAATTTTCATCCGTAGTCCCATGCCAAGATGATCCTTGATGATCCAATCCATTGTACTCGGAACTCGGAAAGGTCCAAGTTGATTCTCATGAGTTCCAATCTAAATACATTCCAGTGCTTCTGCTCTGAAAAACATGGATGCCTACAGCAGCATATATGCATGGCAAATCTGTGAACGTTATGAACTTCTGGAAGACCTAGCCTACATGAATTATTTCTGCGTGATTAGCAAGGACAAAAAATGTATAAAGTCAGCCAATTGTCTTGTTCATCTTTGTTCATAAAAATAAAGTTTAACAGTTGTGAAATTTGTCAAAACTATAGAAAGGAATTAAAAGTGCAGAATAATGCAAAGAAAAATCTGTTGTTGTGTACTGCCATTTTGTTGTGACGTCGGGTAATCAGCTCGATTATAATCTGCAGGTCTTCTACCAAATATTCTCCAAGGCAAATAGTTTTGCCAGATTGGATAGTTTAATATGAGAGGGAATGCATTTGGTGGAATTCTGCCTAACGAGGCGTTTAGAGGAAACTGAGAAGTGTGTGTGTGACAGAACATGAGCAAGAAGGAAGGAATGAACCTCTCCATCTACGTCTGAGTGTGTTCATGTGCGTTTCACCTCCATGGGACACCAACCAAGCCTTACCGCTCTTTATTGTCTGTTTATTCTTTGAAATCTTCTCTTTGCGATAATGTGCTGTCATGTGCCAGAGGCCTCTGATTTACTTCTCCGGCATCCTCCCCGAGCCTCTTCCTTCTCCCCCCCTGCTTTCCCCCTTCTCCCTCGTTCTCTGATGTGTAGTGGTGTTTCTGCAGGGACAGAAAATGGCTGAGATTGAGTCTCTGACTCATTGTGAGGAGGAAGAGAGAGGGTAGAGTGAAGGATGGACATTAAGACAAACATTTTTTTTTGNGGGGTATAAAGTTACTACTTAACTTTTACTTTTTCTAGGATAATTACTTGTAAGATTCATTTTGTTAATCATGGCTTATCACCTGTAGTAGTAAGTGGACAGAATCTGCCTGTTTTTAAGTAAAAAAAAAAAAAAAAAAAAAAAAATCTGTGCATACATTTTGCATCACACAAAAGTTAAAAAGGTATGTTTGATTATTTGACATAAATGCAAAAAAAAGTGCAAAATACATGCTGAAAAGCATTGATTCACATTTAAATGTGGGATTTTCACATGAATTGAATTTCTGTTATTGCGTCCTGATTTTCTTTACATCTCCCTGTGCAGAGAGATTCTTTCACTCTGTTCCAGTATCAATCAACTTCGTTTCAGGAATTTCGTAGGAATGAGTCTTAATATCATAAAACAGGCTGGAATAAGGCAGATCACTGCATTACAGTCAAGTAAATGATTTCATTCTAGAAAATTCTTCTACACTTGATCAGTTTTTCATTGAGGCCCTCACACTGTTCCGTAAAATACCATTTTCAAGACTTCTGTGCTGTTTACAGGCTTGTCAGAAATAGCAAAATTTGTTTGACAGAAATAGCGACATTTGTAGTCCTGTTAATGAACGTGGTGTTACTCCTCATACGTCCATTAGTGTGCTGCTTTATCACGTGAGCACAGTGCATTTTGTAGTTGTTGTGTTTGTTCTTTTTTTTTTTTTTTTTTTTTCAGGTTTCGGGTTTTTTGGGCTGATTCCGAAACATATTTGGGAAACTTTGCTGCTGTAATCTGTCTGTATTGTGATTTCCTGAATGCTGTGTATTCAGTGATTGTGCTTCTTTCTTTCTTTCTTTCTTTCTTTCTTTCTTTCTTTCTTTCTTTCTTTCCCTCACCCACATCATTCTCTGCATTTCTGCATTTCGTTCTCTCTTCTGTTTATCTCTATTGCTCGTTCTGTCCCACCTCTATCGTTTTCTCCTCTCTCTCTCTCTCTCTCTCTCTCTCTCTCTCTCTCTCTGTGTGTCTCTGTCTCTCTCTCTTGCTGTCTGTCTCTCCTTCTCTCTGGCCTCACTCCAGTCGCACAAGATTTGGAGCCGATTGTCTATTTATAGCGCCTGTGGTTCTGTCGCCATGACAACGAAGCTGGAGGCCAGGGCGCTGGGGAGCTATTTTTGGAGCAGCGCTGTAATGTCAGACACAGCCTTCTCTCTCTCTCTCTCTCTCTCTCTCTCTCTCTCTCTCTCTGTGTTTGATGAAGGATCGGCAGTGAAGTCTTTGCTTTGGTAGGCTGGGATGTGAAGCTCGGCGCGTCCTCACGATTGTTTGACCCTCGAAAAGTCCTTTTTCTGACATGATCTGAGTTTTTTAGGCCTGTGAACTTTCAGTTTTCATTACTGATTCTAACATTCTGAAATTTAAAGTCAGCAATTTAGTTTGTTGTAATGATATATTTTAATTCCATGTGAACATAGAAGCATTGGTTATAAACTAGACAGTAAAATGTGCTCTTTTTGATAGACATTTCTTCTGTATGTTATTTGTACCTGTTTTGTTACATGTATTTTTCTTACAAGGGAAGGGCTATAAAATAAATGTATTTCTACAATTTAACTCCACATTAATATTGATAAATTTCAGTTAGTATTAGTAATGGTAACATTTATAGCAAGCTATTTTCAATTTAACAATGACTCATCACAGATATGCATGATGATGCTGACTATTTTCAGATGCTGTTATTTAACCCTCCTGCCTGTTGCTAAGGTTTATTTATGTAACATGAACATTTTAATTTTTTTCTTCTCAAGTATTGAAGCAGTTTGACAGGAAACTCTAAAGGGTAGTTTTTAACCTTTAAAAACATCTAAACCTTTTGAAGTAATCTTGTTATGTTTTTCACATGATTTCAACATCAAAATAAGTCAATTGTTTCACTTTTTCTGGAAAAGGTGTTGTTAGATGTAGAAAGAGAGTTTTTAGTGTGTGTGTGTGTGTTCAGACACAGATGGGTGGCAATCCAGTAATAGCGAATTCTTTTCTTTTTTCACAACTATTTACATGTCAAAAACATGGTGTAAATACATTCTGAGATGTATTTTACACTTTTTTTTTGTTTAATGAGAAATGAGATCTGTCTTTATATAGAAAAGATATTTGTAATAATAAAAGTAATATGCCTTTACTATTTAATTATTTTCTAACTTGAAATGTTTATGTTACAAAGTTAAAACATTGCTGTTAAAACTATTCAGCATTTTCTAATTGTAGAATTTAAAAAAATACTTAAGTCATCTTGTTTATAATATTTGCTGAGTCAGACTTTAACTGTCTTGTCCTCTGCGTCACACTGTGTGTTGCTCAGTCGGCTCATCCTGGACAGATTTATAGATGTATACTGTCTCATAATCTGACTAATCCTTTGTCCTAATACTGCTACTTTAACAAGATGAAGGCATTATGCGTGGTACGAGCTTTGCTGGGCCGCTGCACTGTCATCAACTCTGTAGCCTCTCATGCTTCCAGCACGTTAAGATTTCAGGCCATTGAGTGAAGGGGAATTCTTACCCCACAACAGAAAAAACTTACCAGCTATCGCTGTGGTTGAGATGTTTCAGATAAATGTGTTCTTTCAGTTCGTATTCTGAGTGTGCAGAGGGGATTGATCTGAAACATGCTGCCGTTTGTAGGACTAATGGAGCTGTTTTCAGACCAGTTTATTCTAAAACAAGCTCTGTGTTTTGTAAATGGGAAGATACTTTACTATTTTTGGAAATTGTTTGTATGGAACATGAGTTAAGTTGAGCCTGAATTTCTTGTATTTTAAGTCCAAATGGATGTGTGTGTTGTATACAATCCAATATATACTGTATATATGTATATATATATATATATATATATAATCTGATATAAAATGATATAAAATGTTCCATTATATATGTGTGTGTGTGTGTGTGTGTGTGTATTTCTAGCTTTACTTCACTAGTTGGCCCATGTAATTGTTTAACCTGCTATGTAGCAAAATGACACCCACATTAAAAAATAGTAGAAAAAAATCACATTATCATGTCCTGTAAATAAATACTAGGCTATTTTCATTCACCAGACAGTTGTCCTGTGTGTATTTTCAGACTTTAAGTCATCCTGTCTGCTCCCCAGAATAACCCTGCCAGGTTATTCATAACAGCGTAGACCTCCCTGTTACTGGGGCAGCCGCTATTATTTAGTTCAACTTACTCCGCGTGGTTATTATTGGCACCGCTCCTATTAATAGGGAGAAGCACTAAAAATTGAGCAGTGCGTTTGTCCTGGGTGTGTCGACGCCACAGACCAGAGCTGTAGTTAAACAAGCGCTGGACCTCAGCAGATGTCTCTGGCAGCCATATTAGCTCCACTATTATTAACACAACTTTTGCTTTAGATGAGTATTCCGTAAGGTCTGCTTTGTTGATGTTCGTGTTTAGGATGGTGAAGTTGTAGAGTATTGCTGGATGCATGCAGGGTGTGAACTTGACTTGGGGCGGTAAGAAGCAGGCTAACTGAACAGTTGTGTGTTGAGGGCTCTGGGTGTGTTGGCACAGCAGAGACAGCGTGACGTGGAAACAGCCAAACAGCAGAGCCATTCGGCCCCTGCAGAGAGCTAGTGGTACAAGACTGGTTGGCTGCTTAATTGCCTCCATGTGTTTTACATGAATGTCTCTGTTGTTGTGCTTGTGTGTGGCTACAACTCCTGGTATCTGTGTTCCCTAAACTATTTGTCCTCCTCTCTCTCTCTCTCTCTCTCTCTCTCTGCCCTTATAGTCACTCTCTCTCCCTTTCTCTTTCGNCTCTCTCTCTCTCTCTCTCTCTCTCTGCCCTTATAGTCACTCTCTCTCCCTTTCTCTTTCGTCCTGTCTTGTGGCCCCTGTATACTTTTTACTGAATAAAACTTTTATGCAAAAAAAAAAAAATTGATCCACATTGTTGGATCAATGTGTCTAAACTCCATGTTTGTCAAGTAAAAAAGAAAATTCATCTTTCTAAAGTTGAAAATGCTGGAAGATAAAAAATGAGGTTTTTCAGGACTCTACTGATAGTTTCAGGGTTTGCTAAAGCCATAACATCAGCATTATGTTGGAGGAAATGTGGGATGACTGGAGATTATTCACATATCTTCTGGGACTGTCNCATCAGCATTATGTTGGAGGAAATGTGGGATGACTGGAGATTATTCACATATCTTCTGGGACTGTCTGGTATTACAGGTGTTTTGGCAAGACATAAAAAAGGAGATTGGTAAAATATTGAAAATTGATATCCCACTAGATCCTGTGTTTTTTTTTTTNGGAGAAGTACCCCAAGATGTATTAGGTAAAGACCAAAGATACATACTGCGCATACTTCTACTGGTTGCTAGGAAAATGATAACTATAAACTGGATGAAAGCGTTTCCGCCAACACAAACTCAATGGACTCAGAGACTGAAACAAGTATACATCATGGAGTACATGACAGCAAAACTACAAATGAAGATGGACACCTTTGTACAGAGATGGACTCCAGTCACGCTTTATCTGACACTCTGAATGCCAAGATCTGTAGGGATCTACAAAATGATATAGACATGTATATTCAACACATATCTGCATGTATATAATGAAGCCCCCTGTCAAGGACTGTTCATGTTTCTTTTTTTTTTTTTATTTCTTTGCTTGAAGTTTAAATAAAGTTCCACAAAAAAAATAAAGTTGAAAATGCTGATGTGACAGTTGTATGTCAAGGCAACTATTATTATTGATTTTACAACTATTTTGCTGGTAGCTTGATGTGACAGTTTTCAGCTAGTTTTGTGACTTTTACCTCCTTGTTTTAAGGATAGTTTTGTTCAAAATGGACATTTTGATGGCTTAGTGGTGTTTTCCGTTTTCGTTCTTAACAGTGGCCACTGTTTCATTGCTAGTTTGGCATGAGCATGTATTTCTGTATTTCTCAGTCCACTTTTAGCATCTCAGCTGTATAAAAGACTTTTGACTGAAATTACATTTGTGTTCCCTTTTTGACAACCACTAAACTGACAATAAGATCTGTATAAAACACAATTAAGGCAAATAAATAAGAATTTAGCCTTATCACAGCATTAGCATCTTAACAGGCTCAACAAGTTAATTAGCACTTACATTTGATAGCCGTTGTGCTAACGTACCTCACTGCCCTTAGTTTGCAATCACAGAGCAACACTTTAGCTACCAGTCTTATATGAGATGTTTATGATAATTTGATGAGCTGTATGCATATGATAATTCGATGATTTTGCACTAAAAGCACAATTTGTTTATTGCCCACTCCGATGGAAAAGTATAATTTAATAAGGTCATGTGCAGGCATAGTCACAACGTAAGGCGGTTCCGATTTCTCCTTATTATTTTTCTGAGTTTACAAACTAGCAAAATTGCCACTTTTTAAAACTCACAAGTTTTTAAACTTTGCGAGTTTTTAAACTCACAAACTTGTGAGTTTTTAAACTAGCAAATTTGCCCTTTTAAACTCAGAAAAATAATAAAGGGGGCATCAGAACCGCCTTACGTTGTGACTATGCCTGCACATGACCTTATTAATTTATACTTTTCCATTGAATTTAGCAATAGGGAAATACTTGTGCTTTTAGTACAAAATCATTGAATTATCATAAGCATACTGACTTTTAAAACTGGCAAATTACGTTGTAACTATGCCTGCAGTAAGACCTTATTAAATTATACTTTTCCATTGGATTTAGCAATTAAGAAATACTTGTGCTTTTAGCACAAAATTGAATTATATGCATATTATCAAATTATTATAAGCATATGGACTTTGAAATCATACAGCATACGGACAAGCATACAGACCTTTTTTTTTTAGTTTTAAAACTAGCAAATTTGCGACTTAAAACTGGCAAATTTGGGAGCTTAAAAACTCCAAATAATGCCCCCTCATTTCCCCCCCCCCCCNCCCCCCCCCCCCATCTTATATGGCCCTAATATGGATGTTATGTATGTTACATCTTTTGCAGGTTCTTAATCAAATCCACTAGGGGTGCGGGGAAAAAATGATTTTTCGATTAATTGTGATTGTGGGAGGTCAGAATCTATATCCAGCTCTAAAATCCAGCACCTTAACTTATTCAAAATATACACAAGAGTTAGTGTGCTGTAGCCCTCTTGCCATTTTCCTTTTTAGTCAATATTCACTAACCACTACTGTCTACATTCCTTCAAAATAAGACTTCCACTGTGACAGGAAGTACTGAATAATAAAAGCCAGTCATGTTGCAGTGAAATTTCTCTTTGGATTCAGTTATATTTCGGTTTGGTATGGGTCCACACTCCACAGTAAATTGTATTTTGGTCCACCGCAGTCCTTCAGTCGAGGATAGGAGTTCTAGGACATGTTCAGTGGCCTGTTCTTTCATCATTTCATCTTTTGTCTTCTGAAGTCTCCTGGGGCCTCTAGTGTATTTTTCCTCTCTGTCCATATATCTGTCTGTCTGGTGGCTTCAGCAGGCCCTGCCCACTGTTCCTCTCAGTGTGTTACCTGCAGCCCTCCTGTCACATTTCACCCCTGCCTGCCACATTCCTAGTTATCTCAGAGGAGGTTACATACCTTTGCTCCAAGAAGCAGCTACGAGCCAGCATCCTGCCTCTCTGGCTGTGAGGCATAGTGGGTAGACTGTCAGTCAAAACAGAGAGCAGTGGAAGCCGGGTGGGAAATTAGTAAGTTTGTTTATTCAGCAGCCACTTTAGCAGGTAACCAGTGATACTTTACTCTAAAAATCAAGTTTGGGGTAAGGAGAGAATTTTAAGAATGCTCTCATTGAGTAAGTGATACCATATGACTCTACTGGCAAAAGAAAAATCTATTGTAATATTGTGTGTGTGTGTGTGTGTGTGTGTGTGTGTGTATATATCTATCTATCTATCTATATATATATATATATATATATATATACATACACATATATATGAAGGCCCAACTAGGGACAAGCTTTGCAAACTAGCTCTGCCTAAAAATGCTATGATGTGCAGTATTAGTTCATTCTATGAATAAACCTGTGTCTCTGCATCAGTCCCTATCCAAATAAACATTTAAATTAAAAAAAAAATTTTTTTATAGACGAGGCAAATCAACATCACTGAGACAGTTTTTTTTAATGGTGTAGCCATTGTGGCTATCACATTGGCGATGGCACTGTCTGTGTTCCTATCTCTGACTCAATATGGCACTGTTGGATGTGGATGGATTCGACTTGCAGTCTGACAGCACCTTTGGGCAAACTGTGGCAAACATTGGGGGCCTTTAGTAGCATGAGAGATAAATTATTTCCCCTGGAATTAAATTTAAATTTTTTGGGGCATAAAATTCCAACTTCCAATATATGCTCATGTGTTAATGCTTGCACACGAGGCAAAAGCTTTTCTCCTTTTTTTTGTGTGTAAATGTTTACAGACAGAATCCAGCAAAACTGTGATCAGACAATTTTTATGACATTAATTTGGTGATTTTTTTGGCCCTTAAAAGCCTGATCAGAGAATCTCAAGGTGAATTTGTATGAAGTTTATCATCTGCTTTGCGACTGTTCAGAAAGTTAGTTTCCATGCTGCCACTGTGCTTACAGATGGAGCTGTTGCATAAGTGGTTGATGTTGCTGATTCCTCCACAGCTGATGTGCTGATGCTCCACCCTTTAGAGGAATTGTTCTGGGAAAACCTGCAGTGCTGGTGCCTGATAAATAAAAGCTGGGGGACATTTGTGATGGCTGCTACTGGCTTACAGATAATCACCTAATTCAGCCTCCTCCCACTGTCAGGACCCCTCCTGTCACATTCTGATCATTTTTCTGTTGTAAACCTGACAACTGTAAGGATAGCTAGGATGTTTGTATGTTGAAACATCTGTCTTGTGTGTGTGTGTGTGTGTGTGTGTGTGTGTGTGTGTGTGTGTGTGTGCCCCTCAGAACCCTGCCCAGAAGCTCATTTTACCCTTATTTTTCTTAAATTTATATTTTTGTTGAATTGTACTTGTAAATGTTAGTTTTTAACTAGCTATAATTAGTTTTTACTTGCTATAATTTACTATAATTGAAATTACAGTAAAATTACAAATCAGAATTGAATGTTAATCAATTGCTGTTACTGTAATCTTTGATGAAAAACTATTCAACTCTATTCTTATCCAACAGATCTTTAATAACCAAAAACTGTTGCTAAAAATGATTGTACATGTCGTGTTTGTGTAAAAATAAATATTGTTAGGTATCATTACAGATTCAATTTATCGTCTCATATGTTGATGGCGGTATTTGTCTTAAAAATTGGTCAAGACACAGACTCTTGAAATAAATATCAGTAGTTTTTACTGCAAGGGCCCATTTTGAGCATCAAGTTGTTTCAAGAGAAATCTGCCTTCAAAAGCAGCAGTGATGTAGGTCAGTAAATCAGAACAATTAACGTGCAGGTGCTGCTGCTGAACTGGTTGGAGCTCTGCAAATCTAAACACGCCATATAGGCCTGCATATCCACCCACGCACATACAGACACACATACATGCAAGATACACACAGACATGCACTTCTCAACTCTCCTCCTTTGCAAATACTACTACAGCAGCTCCATTGACTCGGCTTCTCCAGTCTGATAGAGCACAACGGCTGCTGGTGACTCAGACTGCTGCCACCTCTGATCTCACTGTGAATTCAAACACCCGCCCCCTGGTGGCCGTTTAGGGACCACCATTCTCCATTTTTCTCCTGCTCTCACAGTGTTTATGTGAGTGTGTTTTATCATTTGTCTGTAGGACGGCATACAGGCCTAAACTGTTCTGTGTTCTTTTTTTGCAGCTTCTTAGACAGGACTGATGTGGTCAGGCAGAATGACTACACACCCACTGATCAGGTGAGATTTTCCGCACACACAGTGGCAGTGTTCTTTTTTTTTTTTTTACCACTCTGCATCTTTAATAGACTTCTTTCTCCATCGTTATTCTGACATATCATATATTTTAATAAATTAATGGGGAGTTACATGTGAGAACACACTTGCACTTGTTATCTTTACTTTTATTTCCTCTTTCGTTAGTTATTTCGATAATTATAAATGCAATAATTTGTTTTTCCCCTCTCTGAACAATCCCTTTAATTTCTCCTTTTTCTCCCTTTTCCACACTCTTCCATCCCTCTTCCCTCCTCTCTTAAATGCTTTATGCCTCCTTACCTCATTTCAGTCTTTTTTTTTTAACTATCTAACAACCCTCTTGTTCCTCCTTCAGGACCTGTTGAGGTGCAGAGTACTGACATCTGGGATCTTTGAGACGAGATTTCAAATAGACAAAGTCAATTTCCAGTGAGTTTCCTTGAAGTTTATTCAGTAGGATATTGATTAATGTCAGGCCAATATGACCCTGATTGACAAACTGATCAGATTTTACTTACTGGATCATCTGCATTTTATACATTGAACTGGTGTTTAATAGCTTAGTCGATTAACAGAAAATGAATTGAAATTATTTTACTAATTGATGTATCACTTTAGTCATTTAGCTGGTTTCAGCTTTTCCAGTGTGCAGATTTGTTGACTTTCCTTATTTCATATCATTGTAACTTGAAATAGTTTTATACTTTTAGTTTTATAATGGTTTTTCAGCACAAGTAAGCAATTTGAAGACATCTTTGGGCTCCAGGCATCTGTATCAGTCATTTCTCAGGATCTGTTAACATTTTATAAACTAAAGTATTTATTAATTTTAAAACTAATGAAAAAAGCATTAGTTGCAGCTGTAGGTTGAATTATAAATGCGATAATGTATTTTTTTTCTCAAATTGTTAAACATTTCATTCACTATAGAAGGCCATAGATATTATCATTATTATCATTTTGCAATTTTGTCATCCTCCACAACTTTGATTAAACTGATCTATCATCTCTTTGCTTTGCTTTTCCTGTGTTAAATTAACTTGAAACTTTCTGCATGTCACAGTATGTTTGATGTTGGAGGCCAGAGGGACGAGCGTCGAAAATGGATCCAGTGTTTTAATGGTAGGAAATCTATAACTTGGACCACTTTTGATTAGTCACGAAACTCTGTATCTTATATCAATTACTGGAAATCTATCAGAGACTCAATGAGTGTCTCGTATTTATCCAAATTGTACGTGTGTGTGTTATAGATGTAACAGCTATCATCTTTGTGGTGGCGAGTAGCAGCTACAACATGGTGATCCGAGAAGACAATCATACCAACAGACTGCAGGAAGCCCTCAACCTTTTCAAGAACATTTGGAACAACAGGTCAGAATCTGAAAATTACTTCTTTCTGGATTTGTTAATAATCAGACATGAAAAGGAGTTGGAATGAAACGTATCACAGGTCATTGACTTTAGCCTGTCATATGTTGGCAGAAACAACATGCAGACACAAGCTGATTGTCATGTGAACATTCCGCTTTATTATATAACAACAAACGTATTTTTACCGTCAACACCATTGTCCTATTTCTTATGAAAAGCAACATTTTAATCTTCAATGGCAGCGATGTGTGTGTTGGGTACACCGTTAGTCTTGGTACTGTTTTTTCTTCTCATTCTTAATTCACTTGTATATCACTTTAGATAAAGGTATCTGCCAAATGAATAACTGTAAAGCTACAACATATATTTTGTCCATTAATACACACTAGAAAATGAATAACTTAGGTTTTCGAGATTGAATCTGTATTTTTTATTGTTTGATGGCCTTTACATCTTAGAGTGTTCATTAAGCATATTTCTTTATTCATGAAGATAAAACAAGATATTTCTGTTTGAGTATTGCTGTTATTGTAATTTTGATGTTTTTTTGTGAAAGTTTCTCTGCTAAAAGACATTATATGAGGAACTCTTTAAACAAATACTGTATGAACAGATGGCTTTTGAGCAATGGTACAAATTTTGAGGAGATTCTTATCAAATGTTTTCCGATGATTTCTTTAACTTTCAGCTCAGCATTAAATTTTTATTCAACTTTATTTGGACCTCCTCATCAACTTGGGTTCATGTATAGTAAAAGAAGATGGTTCACTGGTTAAAGGGAAAGCACAGGAACTGTTTATTATTAAAACATAATGCTACTTGAAACAGGAGAAGTCTCTCCAGCAACAGCCTTGCAACACATTTTGGGTCCGTTGAAGAAATCTGGCGCAGAACTTCTCCTTCATTTCCCTCCACAGGTGGCTACGGACCATTTCGGTAATTCTCTTCCTGAACAAACAGGACCTTCTTGCTGAGAAAGTTTTGGCAGGGAAATCAAAAATTGAGGATTATTTCCCAGAGTTTGCACGCTACACTACACCTGATGATGGTAAGAGAATGAACCAGACCTACCCTGGATGTCTAACACACAGCAAACACATCACTTTTTATGTCTGTATTTGTAATATCCTCATTGAAATGGCACAGGGTAGATGATAGTCAAGCACAGGGTAGATTGTGAGCTTTCTGCACTTTAAGTAACAAAATGTAATAAATGTTATAAGGATAGGAGTGTTGCTGTAACTGCTGAAATGATAAAGTGAAAAAGTGACTTTTTTTTTTTAACAGCAATACCAGAGCCAGGTGAAGATCCTCGCGTCACAAGGGCAAAATACTTTATACGGGATGAGTTTCTGGTATGTGCACAGCTTATGTTTTACCTCAAATGCATCTTTTCTCTCTGTATTTCTCAGTAACTACATTCTACTTTATTTTGTCATGAACAGGACACGGTAGATAGTATAACATCTTATAATCAAGGTTCTTTGCTGATGATCTGCAAATGAGTTTTCTTTGTGTTTTGTCCCTGTATCACTCTCCCTAACTCTCCCTCCTTCTCTCCAACATTTAAAAAATATCCCAAAACTGGCATTTTATTTCTCTTTAAAGGGATATAGTGGAAACAGTTAAGATGAGTTGGATGACCTAAGCAGACCTGAATCTTGAAGTGCTAACCATTGTATCACCCATGCCTCCCATAGATGATATTTGACTGAAAAAAACAATTGGTACATTTCATTGTGGCAGCAGGTCTTAACTCTGACTCACCATTACTCCTGTGTCTCTTCCAGAGGATCAGCACAGCCAGTGGGGATGGAAGGCACTACTGTTACCCCCACTTCACCTGCGCAGTCGACACAGAAAACATCCGCCGTGTCTTCAACGACTGTCGCGACATCATACAGAGGATGCACCTACGGCAGTACGAGCTCTTGTGATGGGCGTCGGGACGAGAGACTCCACCAGCGGCGTCCTGTCTGCTTACAATACCTACCCATCAACCTATCTTTCTACCACATGACCAGTTACCTACCAACCCTCCACTCCCCTCCCACTCCACCCTCCCCTTCTACTTCTACCGGTTACACACTTTCAGAAGAAGCCAATAAAACAGAACAGTTCACCTGAAGGAAAGACTTTTTTTTAAAACAAGGAAACACAGATAAGTTTCACCAACTATTAGCCAGGACTGCTGTAATCAGATACTCTTTGACCCGGGAAGAGGGTCAAGACTGAAATCCCTCAGTGCAGACTATCCCTCCTTTTATCTCTCTCTCTCTCTCTCTCTCTCTCTCTCTCTCTCTCTCTCTCTCTCTCTCTCTCAGATATACAAATGAACATACACGCTCGCAGGTTCACACACACTACAGCAAGTTGGTCAGAACCCTTAAATAGGTTTAAGTAACTCATATCACCATATCACACACACATAAATCCTTTTAAAACCAAGTCCGACTGCTTCTAACAATTTGCAGAGGCTACATGAAATAATGCATTCTGAGAGAGAGGAATTTATTCACCGCGTGCTGACGACAAATCCGGAAGAAAGAAGAGAAGGATTGGCACAGTGACATGGATGGAGGGTGGTAAACGGATACATAGGAGGCTTTAGGACTTTTTCTGCCCTGGGACGGACTGAATGACTGCCTGTAGAAGTGAGCTTGACTCGAATATAAGACCACACGGCTCACGTGACCTGCTTTTCAAGACACCAACATGATGCAAAGGCAAAAAAAATAAAAGGGAAAAAAAAAAAGAAAAATACCATATAATGCATAAATTCATGCATACCAGTGAACTTCATGCAGTGCAAAAAATCCAAGCTATATATATAGATATTTATATATGTGTGTATATAAATATGTATATATATATATATAAATATAAATATTATATATTCCTGTAATAACACAGTTAAACTTTTAAGTTTTTGTTAGTTTTTACCCCATGTTGTGTGTTGGTGTACACTGTGTGTGATCTGCCTTTGTGCACCATTTAAACCTCCCATGCACACATACACACACTCATTACCNCCCCCCCCCCCCAATCTCCATCCCTGTCCCTGCTGCTGCTCAACAACCTGAATATTAACTATTGAACACATGAAAATAAAAGAGAGGTTTTATTTAATGAGGAAAAAACAATTGCAAAAAGAAAGAGTGACGCATGAAGTAAAAGATATAATTACAATGTTATCAAGACTAGATGCAAAATTCATACCTGGGAGGACACACACATGCATGGCGTGCGTGTACACGCTCCGGCCCTCATCAGTTTCATCCCTTTCCACTCACACAACCCTTTCATCTTGTTCTCTCACCTCTCCCGAGACCCACTCCTCAGCTTTAACTACGTCTATCTTTATTTTACTGCTGGACTATTATTCTTGTACAGACTGTAAAATGTATTATTTTGTACAACTTTATTGAAGAAAAAATAACTTGTAGAAGATCCCTGTGCCTTGATCACGACTGTACGTGTAAAAATGAGCTAATATGTAAGTTATGTTTCACTGCGCTGTACAGCTGGATGGGTCTCTAGCACCTTGGCCGAGCTAGCTCGTCCCCAGTGGGGGTGGGNGGGTGTTCAGATCGGAGTGGAGGCCGATGTCTGTTGCTTAGTTTCCATTTTCCCACATTTGTTTGTTCGTTGATTCATTTGTTTTGCTTTAACCCTCTTCTGGTTTAATAATAGAATTTGAAAATTTTAGAAAAAGATAATCAGACACACCACCTTAATGCTGTGTAGTAAAAGATATTGAACCCTAACGCAATTTAATATATATAAAATATATTTCAGATATATATACACACACACACACATACACACACAGCACACTTATATCTATCTCCCATGTGAACAACTCCCAGGTTTTTTTTTTTTTTTTTTTTTTTTTTTTTGCTTTCTGTCAGTAACATTTTCAGAAGGTGGCAATTCTGGGTGCAATGGGAGGGGTGTACGGTGTACGGAGGGGTTAATTTCTTTATTTTAGCTTTAACTCTTTTGAAGGAGAGGGAGATATCCAGTTGCAAAACATTGCTTGTTTCTACATAAACCAAATTCTTTTTGCTTAAAAAAGAAGAGACGGTTGTATTAGTGTTTGGTTCATTCTTAGCACTACTCATGGCTGAGGTTCACCAGCACCATGCACTAAGCTGCTCTGTTTCCTGTCAGTGTTGGCTTATGGGTTTCACCGTGGAGCTTGAATTATCAAGCCTCCAACATTACTTACTGCACGTATCACAATACATCATGAAATGTACAGAAGTGGTTTGGTCAGCAACTTTCACTACAGTTTCTGATTCTGTTGCCTAAATACTTTAATAATAATGTTTTGTTTGTTTTTTTCGTCAAAGTTGCCAATATGGTCTTCATGGCCTCAATTCAGGTTTAGGATCCAATGCAGTCCACATTTCTAGACTGGATATGTCAACAAGGAATGACAAGGCCTTTCTTCATTCAAAGGCTCCACCAACTGCAGCTGAAAAATGCAGCCTGCCGTGGTCAAGTTTGGTGGACACAAGTGGTATTTAAAGCCCTCAGTATCCCATAATCTGTTGGGCATCAGTCAGTTGTTTAATGATGCATTCAGGTGATCCTCATCAACTCGTAATGTCTGGAAATATCATGTGAACATGTCATATTTCACAGATATTTGTGTAAATATATAGTAAAACTCTATAAAGAAAAAGCCACAGCAGGATAACTAATAATGTTCTTTTTGTATGTCACAGGACATTACAGGAAAATGGAAGTTATATTGATGTATTTTTTGATTAGCCAATATTTGCCAGTTGTCTATGATGTGTTCATGTTATTAACTCAGGTATCATGGAAATGTATCCAGTTTCCTATTGGTATGTTGGCCATTTGAGTGTAAAGATCTACTGATAAACATTTTTGATTTTACGACTTAAGGAGGACCAAGTGAATGCACCGTCAGTTCTGATCTCTGAGGCTTAGATGATCTCATCTTCCTCAAAACTCAAACTCATCAGTCTTCAGGGTCCTCTGGAGGTGTGTCCTCTGGGAACACACACATAGTCTTTCTCAAAAGACTAGACGTCCTCATTTCTCAAGTCTCAGATTGTTGATGAAGGATTAATCGCTCGTTATTCACTGTGGTCTGAAAGGTAAAACTGAGCACTCTTACATTAATTCTGACATTTTCATGTTACTATAGAAAATATACAGTATAATATGCAACAATATAATTACTTGACTTTCTTTTCATAGCGATCCAAATCTTGAGGTTTGCTTTTTTGACTTAATCCATCAGATGTTCTCCAGTATTAATGTGAAAGAAGACACTACATTTACTGTTTATTTTTATGCCAGCACGTCTTCACCTGTGTTTCTCCTTTATGCCACACTCGCTACAACAATAAGTGAGTGTAATTTTAGCTAAAAAAAAAGAAAACATCTGCCTTTTTTCTATTTTGGCATCAAGTGCATTCAATATTCAATGCTTGTCTATGTGTGTAATTCTTCCTGTACATTTTGTACAAAGACTCAGATTACAGCTATAAAAGCAGCATGTAACACTGAGTAAAAACACCCCCGAGACACAAATTCACAGAGACAGGTGCATTAAGAGTTCACATGTACCTCTGAATCAATTGTATCACTCGTGTGTTAGAGATGTGTAGAAAACAAAAGCCTTATTACAGCCATCAGCTAGGCCGATACATGCCATCTGTTGAGAGAACATCATGTATTGAAGGAAAATCCAACCTAAAATGAACCTGAGCCTCACATGACTTCCATGTGATCCAAGAAGGATGCGAAGGACTCATTCACACCTGGCCCAAGGTGTGAATGACTCTCAGGGAATAAATGATGGTTTACTGCCCACCACTGACTCAGAACTCAAGAAGCTACTTGGATGAATGATAAAACGACTTCAAACTTAAGCTGCCTTGAACTACTACTGCTAAATCTAACTTAATGTAATTCAAAACTATGGTTAGTCCTTAGATTGATTTTTCAGATTTTTTTTGCATCAATCTTACAAGAAAGTAAAGAGCTGAGAAGACATGGACTCGTCCTATACAAGAAGACAAAGATGTGAGAAATTGCTATAGTATATGTTTGCAACAAACAGTTAAGTGTCTATCCTGAGAAGTTTCAGCCACAGAGGTTCAAGAGGGGATGGACCAGGTGTCAGATTTTCTCCCACACATTCATGGAAAACTTGACGATTATCTTTTGTGTTTTCTTGTTGTTAGAGCAACAAGATTACACAGTGAAGGTGGTAATTCCTCTGGGTAACCTGACCCGCTGCCACTTTTAGGGTTATAGTATTCCGCCATTGTTTCACTTCACATCACAGTGGTTTAATATTTCTAAGAGAGGAAAAGAGACCAGTCTTAACAAGTCCTTTTAAAAGCTCAGGTGAGACTATAACTGTTAAAAGGAAATGGAGAGAGGCATTAACTGAGCTGGGAATGGGTGTGTTGCAGCTAGTTGATCCCACCCATGGTACACTTTGAGCTGAGATGTCAAACAATTTGAGTGCTGTTAAAGGGTAAGAATGAATTGCATATGGCTCTCCATGGGATGAAACTGCCATATGTTCTACTGTTGACTGCAACATAATCAATGAATTTGTTAAAGAGGTGTTGTAATCAACTGTCAAAGAAAAAAAAAAACGCTGACACAATTGATGGGTGTGGCTAAGAGTATAACACACCTGAATATTGTAATCACTAGAACACTGAACTGGTGTTCTGCTCTGCGACTGGGTGTAGATTTCCCCTTGATGCAATTTTTTTCTTGTTAGGGTTGACCACCACTATGCAACGGAAAATAATTGTTGTTTGTGATTGTGTGGTTGAACTTAGTTTTAAAATAGCATCGCATATTATTAGTCTCATATTATTTATTAAGTGGTTATTGAAGACGTTGAAGACGAAGCTTTTAAAAAAAAAAAAAAAAATCTATTTTGTTTAAAACATTGGTAAGGGATAGCAATTGAATGCAGCTCTGTCCTCCGTTCCACTAGAGGGCGCT
This sequence comes from Lucifuga dentata, assembly GCA_014773175.1. NCBI lineage: Eukaryota > Metazoa > Chordata > Actinopteri > Ophidiiformes > Bythitidae > Lucifuga > Lucifuga dentata. The sequence continues at coordinate 136,589 of VXCM01000426.1, forward strand.
AGAAGGTCAAAGAAAAAGAAAGGAAAACCACGTGGGCTGAACCGGATGTACGAGCCCACCGGGACCCCAAAAAGAAAATGTGCTTCCTTCGGTAAAACTCCGCCTCTACGTTTCCATGCATTGGCGCGCTTGGGAGCTGTGGCTCTCTGCTCCTCCCCGGGTGGTGCACTGACTCTGTAGCAAGCTGCTGGTGAAAACATGGCAAACATGAATGCGGCGGGTGGTGCTCGGTCCGGTTCATCCGCCGGCTCGGTTCAGCAAGGACTGAAAGAAGCTCTGATCGAGACGTTGTCTGCCATCCTGTCTCCGGTTCAAGAAGTGCGCGCCGCCGCAGAGGAGCAGATCAAAGTGCTGGAAGTGACAGAGGGTGAGTGTGAATTAGCCCGCATATCTCTGCTTCAGTTTAGCGGTAATAAGTGATCTTATTATTAAAATGATCTATCTGCTCATGCAAACTCCATCCGGACAGCTGTCAGCTTTAGCATCACTGCTAACTTTACCCAATCCGAGCTAACGTGGAGAAACAGCTAAAGTTAGCCGGTTACTGCCTGGCCCTGAGTAGCTAATATTAGGCCATATTTTCAGAAGTTTGTGATGACTAAGTTGGCTTGAAAAACGAGTTTTATTTACTCTAGCTCAATTTCCTTTGCTTTTCTGAGACTTACGTGAGCTAGTTGAAGTAAGGAGTGTTAAGTTAGCTGCGTCGTATGTTTAATCATTAATATTAGCAGTAATGCACATGGAGATGTGTGAACCCCGGCCTCAACTCAGCAGCACGATGAAAACGTTTTAAAAAGCTCGCTTTCATACATTTATTAAGGTTAAGGTTGTTTTGTTGTTAATCACTTATACGCGCGTTTCTAAGTAATGTCTGCTTTAGGTTCAGGTCGTAGTTATACACAGTTTTTATTCTTAAACGCATTATAGAGTCAGATATGTCAACGTTACTAGGAAACAGGGAAATGACAGAAACAGATCCCTAACCGACAAAACTAGCTCGTGTTCCGGATTAGCGAATGACCATATTAACCGGTAACTTTAGCTTGTTTAGGTAATGAAAACATAAAGAGAGCAACTAGTTGTTCCCACGAATTTCTTATTATTATTCATTTATTATAAGTTTAATTCAAATCATCAGAATATCTTGGGGTTTGGGTCTTGAGTAAAGTCTGTCACCAACAATAAATAACAAACATTAAAAGGAGGACTGGCCACAAAAGTTGTACGTAAGAATACTTTCACAAGTCTAGTAACTTTAAAAACATAATTGAAACAAAGGACCTATGTTTTTACTTTTTGTCCCAAAGTAAAAGCGTCCTGTTTTCAATATCTTCACGCATTCAGGCTAACGTCATCAGTTGGCGTGGTCACTCGTTAATCCAGACCACTGGTTATCATAGAAACTTAAAGTGCTGTTAAACATCAGTTGAGATCAAGTAGCAGTAGCATTTCTTGAAGATGGTCACATGCCAAAACTTCCTGCGCTTTCGCTGAAAATTCTAATGATCACATGGTCGCTATGGCAACCATGAATAGATTGACACACTTTCCCGCAAAGATGTTTCCCAGGATTTGCTCCCGCCAACAAGCTGGCAGCATCTTCCTGCATCAGCAGCATCAGGTGTACATGAGAAGGGAAAGACAGTAACTACAGCTGAAGTTTATTCTTGACTGAGCTAAAGATCCTCTCATTGTTATTGTTCAGTGTTAAAATTTGAAAAAATCTTCTCTAATTTGCATTAAAATGGCCATTAAGAATCTTAAAATCTTGTTCATTAAATTTGCAGGTATCTTCATTTGGAGTTTGAAGTGTGGCCTATTAAAATGATGTACAGTAATGGTAACTCATGGAGAAATAATCAGAACAAAATATTTATATTAAAGCCCATGTATGTAAATGGTACAACATGCTTGAAACACCTCAGAGGATAATATGACACAGTCTAACTTCAGCTGCAAAAAATAATGTCAAGTTGAATGTCTGACAGCATAAACAAATGTTGACCACATTGTTGTGAAAAGATTTACATGTAGCCATTAAACTGGTAACTAACTATATAGTTTGATGGATGGATGGATGGATTCCTAAAAACACTATCCAAAACACTTTCATTGTCCATTCTTCCTGTGATCCTCATACTCTGGTTAAAGTCTAGTCTGGCCCCTCTCTGGGGAGCTGGCTCTGTAGGATCGTCAGCACTAACATTGTTTTCTGGAGCCTGATGTCAAATTTAGTAAAATCCAGTGAGAGGGAGCCATTTCAGCTGTGCTGATCCTGACTGTGTTTATACTGTAACTCACTCTCTCTCACTCTCTCACTCTCTCACTCACTCACTCTCTCTCTCTCTCTCTCTCTCTCTCTCTCTCTCTCTCTGCTTGACTGGATGGATTTGTACTTGTACTTGTGCTGTAGCTCATGGATTTTTATTTCAGCGGAATGAACAAATTAAATAGATATTATTGCTTGTTGTGGTACCACGTTTACTGTAACTTTTCCTTGTTTCCCCAGCTAAAAGACTGTATCTTTCCGGAAAATGATGTAGCTTACTTTTGTGTTTTCACTAGGTGTCATATTGCTGTAGTGATCATTTTATTCTACTTAGTAGAATTGTATACTTAGTAGTAGAATACTTAGTAGAAGTGTAGCCAAAATGCTAAATACAACTGTCTGAACTGCACATATCATGACATTAATAGCTTTTTGTTTTGCTTCATTCTCCTGATTGCAATCATCATCCCATCACTTGTCACAGCTTCCCCCATATGTTCTCTGCTGTATGATTGTTTTGTTTATATGTTCATGTTGCAGAATTTGGTGTCCACCTGGCAGAGCTCACAGTTGACCCTCAGGGAGCACTTGCCATCCGTCAGGTTAGGAAAACAGCAAAGTAAACATTGTTTGCTTTTGTAGAAGATCTTTAGGACACATTCATTTCAAAGTCACAGTTATGACTGACATAATATTCTGTTTTATCCATATTGCATCCTTGTCTGTATTAATTGTGCCACTTACTTGTTAAACGTTATGCTTGTAATGCTTGTGTGGCTGTTTTGTTGTCTGTATGCAGTTAGCCTCTGTCATCCTGAAGCAGTATGTGGAGACTCACTGGTGTTCCCAGTCAGAGAAATTCAGGCCCCCTGAAACCACAGATCAGGTAAGCAAACCGCTTTTCTTCACCTCACACACATGTTTTGTCTGCTAGTGGTCAGAGGTTCTGTCTTTCAAAAATTCATTGTGCACTATTTTTGATTTACCTCAAAAGAGTTTTTGTCCAACTCTTTCTGCCACCCTCCAGGCTAAAGCTGCCATTAGGGAGTTGCTGCCGAGTGGCCTGCGGGAGTCGATCAGTAAAGTGCGCTCCAGTGTTGCATACGCCGTGTCAGCCATCGCCCACTGGGACTGGCCTGAGGCCTGGCCACAGCTCTTCACCTTGCTGATGGAGATGCTGGTCAGCGGAGATGTCAATGCTGTGCATGGGGCCATGAGGGTCCTCACAGGTATGCAGTGAGATATACTCACATGTGCATACCATATTTGGATATAATAGCATAAATATGAAGATTTTTTAGGATGCCATTGATACCATAACCTTCCATTTTTCCCATCACTTGTCAGAGAGGGCACGTGGTTGTCATAATCATGTAAAAATACTGACATCTAGCAACGCAGTTGTTGGAGAAAGGGTTTGATCATATCTACCGTTCTTTTTATATTCTTCACAAGTACTGCAGCTATTATAGGGAACGTACTGGAACCATGCGAGCCGCATTCTTTTACACTGCTAGGAATCCTAAAGGAAATCTACGTTTATCTCTGTAATGCTTGACTTGACCTTTCATAAGAATTCTATAGAGTATCCTACGTATATTCAGACTGCAGATCAGAGTGATTTTTATGTTTATTTAAAAAGCATTGCCATATAGTAATAACTTTGAGTTTACCTTATACAAACATTCTCTGTATTTTTTTTTTTTTTTTTTTTTTTTGATCCAGAGTTTACCCGGGAGGTGACAGATACACAGATGCCGCTGGTGGCTCCAGTGATCTTACCTGAGATGTACAAAATCTTCACCATGGCCGAGGTAGTGCAAACATTTGTTATCTGTATTGGTCACAATGAATGTGTGTGATTACGCTGGGATATCAACTTTATGTGGATAATCAAATTTAATCAAGTAATGTGAGAGAATAGTGTTTTTGCTCTTTGATTTTGATAATTTGTGTTCTGTGTTCCCTACATAAGAGTTGTGTTTCCTATAGCAACAGTCATCATAATATTTGAGTAACTGCAGGCCCGTGGTGGAATCTCGCCGGCTGAGCTAAAATGATTTCATGTTAATATTGGTTCTCAAACTGGTAGGTCTACAGCATTCGTACCCGCTCCAGAGCAGTGGAGATATTCACCACCTGTGCCAACCTCATCTGTGCTATTGACGAGCTTGAAAAGGTGAGGCAGTCGCAGCACAGTGACATGACGATCAAATCCATAATACTGCGGCTGTATTAATGCCAACATGCACGTATTCAAACTTATGTTATGGTTGTGCTCACCACATCAAATTTGTTTTCTTCCAGACATACATATGTTCAAAAGGACATAATGTGGATGAGATATTTGTCGATTCTCCAGTACTTACAGTACGTGTGTGTGTGGGTGGGTGGGTGTGGGNGTGGGTGGGTGTGTTTGTGTGTGTGTGTGGGTGTGTGTGTATGTGTAGGGCACAGCCAGAGCCTTGATCTTCCCTGTGGTGCAGCAGTTCACAGAAGCGTTTGTGCAGGCACTGCAGATGCCAGATGGCCCCTCCTCAGACAGTGGGCTCAAGATGGAGGTCCTCAAGGTGGGAGGTTTTATAGACAAAAGAGTCATGGGGTGTTGTGTAGTGTGATACACAGACACTCAATTTTATCTTTAGATGTTGCAAATACATAGAAATTCATGCTAATTATTTTCTTAACAGCCTTTCCAAAAATAACGGACCCTCACTATTCTTGTATTGTATTGAATGTTTGGGGTTTTATTTGATGACATTAGTTTCTGATATTGGTGATTATATTGCACATTGTTGTCATAATCATGTAAAAATACTGACTTCTAGCAACTTAGTTGTCATTTCTATCACATGATTTCTAGCAGCAGAAATTCACAGACAAAATTAACATATGAAACAAATTATAATTAATTTGGAAAATGAAAACATATTTTAACTATGAATCCAGCTTTAAATATAATTCTTTCGTGCTTCTTTCTGTTCCAGGCCGTAACAGCATTGGTGAAGAACTTCCCAAAACCCATGGTTTCCTCCATGCAGCAGATACTACCCATTGTGTGGAATACACTGACTGAAAGTGCATCTTTATATCCTTTATAATATGAATTGTGCACAAGCTAGTGACTGCAGTAACCACTGCTTTCCATGTGCAATAACACGTCAATCATGCTAGTGAGGAAAAAAGGGGTTTCAGATGGGGAGGATAAACACAAATAAATGAACAATCATCACAGCTGACTGCACTTCTGATCAGGCTAAAACCTTTATTCAGGTTTTTGCTGTTTTGCTGTCCTTTTTCTAAACGAGTACTCATACGTTTAAAAGTGGCTCCCACTTCTTCTTCCCACTTGCGGTAGTTCTGACAGTCTGGTTTTAATCCAAAGCTTTGAGGAATTCTAGCATGTCTGTAAATTGGTCCTACAGCCACAAGAAAGCGCTAAGCTGTTACAGTCTGTCATTGACTCTCCATTGGAACGAATGAATAATCCAGACTAATAGAAATCAGAAGAAGAATCAGTGTAAATTCTTAGCTCACCAAAATTTTAAGCAGCCTATAGAGAAAGGTACAAAAGCCAAAGGTGTAAAACTTTATTGATATTACTGTGGCAACAGAAAGACAATGATCCTGTGGAAGAAATGAGCTTTCAATTTTCAAACTGTTTTTGCCTTTTCCTAGTATTCTTTAACCAGACCTTCACTTATGTGAGAACAGAGGTCAACTACACAGAGGAAGTGTTTGACCCGGTGGATTCAGACGGTGAGCAGAAGCACAGACATCTGCCATCACTGCCATATGCAACATGGGTTTTGAAATCCAACAGCAGCAATTATGCACTGAACACAAAATGTATTGCAGTACCACTTCAACTGATTTCTGGTAATGATGGTTCTTTTTTTTTTTTTTTTTTTTTTTTTTTTTTTGCAGGTGAAGTTTTGGGCTTTGAGAATCTGGTATTCAGCATCTTTGAATTTGTCCACACGCTTCTGGAAAACAACAAGTTCAAGAGCACAGTGAAGAAAGCGCTGCCCGAGCTCATCTACTACATCATCCTTTACATGCAGATTACTGAGGACCAGGTGAGAAATACCGCATGTATAGTTGAGCTGGCTTTTGAGTGAGTGTGTGCATGTGTTGTGAAAAAAAAAAAAAAATTGTAAATAAAGTTTATATGTCTGGTGTCATTCCTGATCGCTTCGCTGTTGTTTCTTCAGATCAAAGTGTGGACGGCGAATCCGCAGCAGTTTGTAGAGGATGAGGATGATGACACCTTCTCCTACTCTGTCAGGATCTCTGCTCAGGATTTGCTGCTAGTGAGATAAAAGCGTGTAACTGTTAATGTAAATTCTCAGTGTTGTGTGAATTTTTAGTGGATGAAATCTGAATCTGGACAAAAGAATTACAAAAAAAAAAATCAGTTTTGCTCTGCCTAAATCAGAAGGGCAAAACTGTTCCCACAGTCATTTTCTGCTTCTACACGTATGTCGCCCTTATCATTGGAAAGGGCTGTTTACTGTACATGAACAGTATCTTTTCTATATCCAGTAGAAAAGTGTAGTACAGACTCATGTACAGCAGAGGTCAGACAAGTCCAGATATACCACTCAGTTCACCAGCCTGCTTTCTGCCTCTGGTACACCATCAGAGCATTGAAGTGGTGGTAACTCTTGACCTCTGCTTGCAGGCTGTTGCTGCAGAGTTTCAGAATGAGAGTGCAGCAGCGCTGGCAGCAGCAGCAACCAGACACCTTCAGGAGGCGGAGCAGGCCAAAAACAGTGGCAATGAGCACTGGTGAGGAACATCTCGACTCCCTTAAAGGCTCTTCTTCTGTCTGGCTATTTCCTAATCTCTGGTCTTGTGGTGCTTTGTCTTAAAGTCCTTCTGAGAACAGTGTTAAGCGTCTTTCACTGTAAAATCAACTTCTGTTTAATGGTTATAGATGAACTTTTGTAACCTCAATGTGGACAGGTTTGGAAACTTAGTCTGCAAACCTCCAGAGTTTAAAGAGGAAAGTGATTTTTAAGTGATAGTGTCAGTGACATCTGTAAATGAGGAGTCGAGCTGAGTGTGCAAAAAACTTTTTATTTCACCAGGTGGAAGATCCATGAAGCCTGTATGTTGGCTCTTGGCTCAGTCAAGACGATCATCACAGAGAACTTGAAGAATGGGCGTATCCAGTTTGACATGCACGGCTTCCTGGCTGGTGTTATCCTGGCTGATCTCAACCTAGCAGGTGAGTCCGAAACTAAATGTTGGAGGGATTCTACAGATATTTCCTTTAGGAGGACACAACTCTATGAACACCCGTAAAATTACCAACAAATGCAGAATTAGTGAAGCTTGTGATGTTCAGCTATTTTGAGAGTATGGGTGTTTGTATTATGTTACATTTAAAAAAAAAAAAAAAAAANTAAAAAAAAAAAAAAAAACATTAAAATTTCATGTAATACATTAGTAACAAGTTTCTGCAACATAAATTTATTGTGTTATTCAGAAATGATTCCCAAGTGCCAGTTTCTCATACGGAACAGATGAAAGCACATTGTGCTAAAACATGTTCAAAAAAAGCTTTAGTATTTCTTCTAACTCTCTCTCTTGCTTTTCTCTTGACCAGCAGCGTCTCCATTCCTCCTCGGCCGGGCTCTGTGGGCAGCCAGCCGGTTCACAGCAGCCATGTCTCCTGAGCTCATCCAGCAGTTCCTCCAGGCGACTGTTAGCGGCCTTCATGGCAGCCAGCCGCCCTCCGTCCGCATTTCCGCAGTTAGAGCCATCTGGGGGTGAGCAGGCTTTTAGCTGGTTTTAACCAAATGTAAAAGAAATGTTTTCTCAAAGCCAGAGACCACAGAAAAGGATCCACTCCATGTTCCCATTGAAAGCAGTAAAACCTGCAGCGCTTGGCTTCACAAAAGTATCTTGGCACTTAAACTATAACAGTCAAGTGCCTCACCGGCTGAGTAACCAGAGACAATGGATGTGGGCGAATTGTGAGAACAAATTAGAAGAACATTTGAAATTGAACAGATTGATCACGATTGAATTTCTGGCTAAAGCTACAGTATGTTAATGGTTTTCACAGGTCTAAGTATACACAGGTTGAGTAATGCATCTGGAAGGTTAGGGTTAGTTACACTTATGAAAACTGGTTAGATTTCTGAGTTACACTTGAAAGTAGTTCAAATAATTGAAAGCAGTGAATATAAATTATCAAAAGAAGAGTGCTGATTTGTGAATGTTTTACCTGTCACTTTAGAATGAGATCATGGGGACACACTGGCAAGCCTACCTGAAGATGTAGTTCTACAAATTTTAAGAATCTATTCCCAGAACAGCCTTTTAAACAACTCAAGGCAGACAGTTGCAAACAACATTCAACATACATGTGAAGACTCAATTTTAAAATTTGCAATAAGCGTTCCAGCAGCCTGAAATGTTGACGAAATGAGCGCACAGTTGCATGACTTAACAATTTGTGACAACTCATATATTCATGAATACCTACTACCAATCCATTTTTCTCCAGGTACTGCGATCAGCTGAAGCTTTCAGAGAGCACCCATGTTCTGCAGCCTTTCCTCCCCAGCATCCTAGAGGGCCTGATCCAACTAGCTGCCCAGTTCAGCTCAGAAGTTCTCACACTTGTCATGGAGACACTTTGCATTGTCTGCACCGTTGATCCAGCCTTCACCACCAACGCAGAGAACAAGATCTGCCCCCTCACCATTGCTATTTTCCTTAAATATAACAATGGTATGGCTGCATTGCTTTTTGCATATCCTGTTTGTGAGGCTTTTTGCTTTTTTCTCTCTCTATCTCTTAAATTGTACATTGTCCTTGTTTTCTTCCACAGTATATTATTACCAGCTTGCTTGAAGTTCTCATTAATGATTGGAATTCCTTGTTACGACCTGTCATTTTACATACAAAGTTAATTCAGGCCCTGTCTCCTCACTTCTCATTAGATCCTGTGGTGGCGTCCCTGGCCCAGGACATCTTTAAGGAACTGGCCCAGATCGAAGGTTGCCAGGGTCCCATGCAAATGCGTCTTATTCCCACCCTTGTCAGCATCATGCAGGCTCCGCCTGACAAAATCCCCTCTGGACTCTGTGCTGTAAGTAAAAAGTTGTACAGAGACACAGAAATGCTTTCTTCCTGAAGGAGTGTGTGTGGTAGTGAAGCAGCTGGAAAAGTCGGGTGTTTGTGTTGCTGCCTCACTGTGCAGTGCAGGGGTCCAGCAATCTAGTCTATAAGTTTTCTTGGTTTATGCCACACGTCCACTCGCGGAGAATGTGGTGAACGATGACTCATCCGACCATGTTGCTTTTTCCACATCTATGTTGACCATTACCTATTTTGCAGCAGTGAACTCTGAGTTGTTTGGCTCTGTTATGCTGTTTATATTGCTTGGGTCCATGTGTTTTTCCCTTTAAGGGAGAAGGGTCACTTCAAATCAATACAAAGTTATTTTGAATGATCAACTTTGCTATGATGAAATATTTCTGTCCTGATGGGAGTGGTCTTGTCAAAGATGACATTGCCCCCCGTCCAAAATTATGCAAATCATATGCTATGGCTTTCACAGTCACTAGACCTCAACCCAGCTGAAAACATGGGAGATTTCAGAGCAATGTGTTAGATAGCGCTCACCACCACAACCATCAAAACACCAAAAGAAGAATTAGTTTTTTGAAAGAATGGTCTTGTATTCCTCCAGTAAAGTTCCACAGACTTCAGTTTATGTCAAGATGCATTGAAACTGTTCTGGCAGCTTGTGGTGCATCAATGCTTTATTTTTCACCTATCTGTAGTGTTTTGTTACCTGTACTTTGGATATCCTGAAATTTAGAGTGATACCCACTATTCCCACATATCTGCTGTTAGGTAGCGGTAAGTGCTAAGTAGGAAATCTGGTTAAAACCAAGCAATCAGCCACACAAAATCTCCAAGGTCCAAGTTATTGGACCTTAAATCCTCTGATTTCATCCCTCTCCACATTGCCGTTTTTCTGGATGCGACACTTGATCTATGGAAAATGATTCAGGATTTAAAAAAATAAATAAATAATAATTCCCCAGAGTCTTTTTCAAAAAGAAAACGTGACCAGCTTCTCCATCTGTCTCTGCCACTCTATCCACAGACATCCATCGACATCTTGACCACAGTTGTACGTAACACCAAACCCCCTTTGTCAGAGATGCTGGTGTGCCAGGCATTTCCTGTGGTGGCACAGTGCACCTTACGCACTGATGACAATGCTATAATGCAGGTAGGGTGAACCCAACATTTTTAAGTTAAGGGCATTTGCAGTACACAGTAGCACAGTAAATACAGCAGAGTAGTGGTGAATTTGCCACCTGTGCCCAAGTCTTAACTTCTCGCTGTGATTTTCTTTTACATCTCTCCCCTCTTCAGAACGGTGGCGAGTGTCTGCGGGCTTACGTCTCTGTCGCGCTGGAGCAAATCGGCCAGTGGCGGGACGAGCAGGGGAACAGCGGCCTCTGGTACGTCATGCAGGTGGTCAACCAGCTGCTGGACCCCCGAACCTCTGAGTTCACGGCCGNTCTGGTACGTCATGCAGGTGGTCAACCAGCTGCTGGACCCCCGAACCTCTGAGTTCACGGCCGCCTTTGTGGGCAGGCTGGTGTCCACGCTGATTTCTCGAGCAGGCACTGAGCTTGGAGACCAGCTGGACCAGATTCTCAGAGCAATTCTGAGCAAGATGCAGCAAGCCGAGACTCTGAGCGTCATGCAGGTAGGCAGGAATAATGCAAATGAATACATGTCACGTGATTTGGGTGGCTGCATATGAACAAGTTGAGTTATATTCGCCACTTCACCATCTCTGCCTTCCCCTGTCCTTTTCCTCTCCGCCTCTCTTTCTCTCTAGTCTCTGATCATGGTGTTTGCTCACCTGGTTCACTCCCAGCTGGAGCCGCTGCTGGAGTTCCTGTGCAGTTTGCCAGGCCCCACAGGAAAACCCGCGCTGGAGTTTGTCATGACGGAGTGGATGAGCAGGCAGCACCTCTTCTACGGACAGTACGAAGGGAAAGTCAGGTCAGACATCAACATTAACGTGGCTTTTCTAGTTTTATTTTAATGTTGTATTATTTTTTTGTCATTTATTGACAAAATAGTCAGAGATGTAAGTAGAAGCTGTAGCCACACGTTTGAAATTTATTTTATATTTCATTTCACTTTCTCAAATAATCTGAGGCTCATTAATTTCTCGTTATTTATTGTGCTTTCAGTGTTTTCAGTGTGGGTTTTTTTTTTTTTTTTTTTNTTTTTTTTTTTTTTTTGGTTTGTGTGAACAGCATTCTGTTTTTAGCATCTATTTTCCAAGGATAGTGCTAAAACTTTCCTTGTTTCAGTATTTTATCATAAAAGTGCTGCATATTCAAATTTTAAGTATTACATTTTTGTTATATTTGCTACTGCTAGTAGTTTTCTTGTTTTATGCCTCACTAATTACTGACTGTGAGAGAGAAACTTCATCTTTCTTTCATCATTATTTCATTTTATAGTTAATTTTTACACAAATATTAATCAACGCACATTTTCTGCTGTCAGTAAAATTGTGTTTTTGGCAGGATAGTAGCAGGCAGGAAGTAGAACCTTGAATAAAACTAAAATAATGAAAAGGAAAAAGAAATTCTTATGAAACAAATATTTTTCTCGGCCTGGTGTGTGTATATTGACACAGTGAGGAGGAGGAGGATGGTTCGAGTGGCCAAAGAATCTTTAAGCATCACAGCTGGAGAATTGCAGACGTTAGCTGGGTCTTGGGGTCAGGAAGACGCCACCAGGCCAATTGAGAAAAATATTTGTTTCATAAGAATTTTTTATTCCTTTCAAATATTTTACTTTAATTGCCAGTATTTGCTGAGGACTGTATCATGTTGCTTCTCAAAAACCTGAACTAATTCTACACGTATCTGCATTATCTGCCACATTGCCTGTTTAATTTTGGGATTTCACCAGCTAATCAGATCTTTAAGGTGACTGACACTAAGATTCTCGAAGTAAAAATTTTCCAGCATTCAGTAGATGGCTGGCGTTAATGCCACTCTATCCCTTCAAGGGGGATGTTTCATTCTGCCACCATTACTGAAACCTTTGCTACCTGTGTTTTATTTTTTTGCGGTGCAGCACGGTGGCGCTCTGCAAGCTGCTGCAGCACGGCCTCAACACAGACGACAAACGTCTTCAGGACATTGTGGTGAAGGGAGAAGAGCTATACAACCCTGAGGAGGGCATCCGCACACGCTCCAAATCAGCCAAAAGTAAGGCACCGAGCAGCGGGTCAAGTAGTCTGAAGTAAAAGTATTTAGTTACAGTACTTAAGAATTTTGTGGAGCATCTGCACTTTACTTGAGTATTTTGGTAAACGTTTTACTTTACTCCACAACATTTCCACAATAAAATATATACTTTTACTTCATTACATTTTTTTCAGAAGAAGTTCATTACTACAAAATAAATTCTTAAAAAGGTAATGTGTTTTTGAATTCTTCGTATCCGGAGACAGCAGACTAGAGTAAGTGCCTGGTATTTTGTCATTTGCTACACTAACTGTGTGTCAAGATAGTGTGTATTGACAGACACGGTAGATCAGTACAATGCAGAAACCATATAAGTTATGTGTCACATTTAGGTTGTTAGATATTGCCAGTTTAAGTTAATAATTTGACGGTTAATTCATCATAATTAGTGATAATGCTAAGTGCTATTAAAACAACAATTGACTTTAATTTTGCAATCTGTGCAAAACCAATTGACTTTTACTTTCAATACTTAAATGTATGATCAGAATACTACTTTTAATACTTTACAATGGCTCCTTAATTACTTTCAATCAAGTATTTTTCTGATGTATAAATTTGACCTTGTAACAAAGTACTTTTTTTTTTTTTTTTTTAAGCTTTTTCTGCTTTTACTCAAGTATGTACTTTATCACCCACTTGTACGGAATAACCTTTGCTTTTGTCATTATTTAGCTAAATCACATTGATCTTTGTTGTGAAAATGGAGGTTTTTTGATTGAGTTAAGGAGCATGAATGTTCAATGATCATAATCAATAATCATAATCTCCATACCACAAATTACCAATATGTAATACTATTAACATTCTACTGTTTTTTTTTTTCTCTCCCTGTACATTTCTTCTTCACAGACCCAGAGAGGTGGACCAACATTCCTTTGCTAGTTAAGATTTTCAAATTGATTATCAATGAGCTGTCGACTGTAGTGGAGGCAAACGCCAGCAGGGCTAATGCAGCAGACTGGAGCCAAGGTGAGGAAGGCTGTTTCTATTTATCCTTTTTGACTGGATCTCAGCTCACGAGACCTACAATAAACAAAACATGGGGTCTAGTATTTCATAAGTAAAGCTGAATAAAGGACACATGACGCTGTGACGTTTCCACCATGGCTTGATCGACGCCCCTTGACTTTCTTCACTTTCTTCACTCGGGCCTTCATTCTGTATTCTTGATTGTGGTACATTTGGTAAATTTTTCCCCGATCGCTCTAGGCTACAGAACAGGACAACAGACATTTTACTCACCCACTGTTGTTTTGTCTCAGATTCCTGCGGTATGTGGGAGGACCAGGAGGAGGAAGAGGGGCAGGAAGATGACGATGAGGATGAAGGGCTGGCAGGGCAGCTGCTTTCTGATCTCATTGCCTCCAACAAATATGGTACTGTCTCACCAGTGCCTCTGCTATTCCTGTATTTTCTTTGACTTCATTTCCACTCCTACAAATAAATACTTGTTGGTTATACTACCTGAAGCAGAACGTTAGTGTATATAATGTGCTTTGTATTTTTCTTATCAAACAGATGAAGATTACTATGAAGATGATGAGGAGGATGATCCAGATGCCTTGAAAGACCCCATATATCAGATTGATCTGCAGGTACCCCATCCTTTTGGATTTTGGTTTCCAGACAAAGACATTAGTGGAGCAATGTGGAGGTTTGAGTGGGGTATCTAAGTTATTCAAGCTGTGTAGGGCAGCACGCACTATGCTTACCGCTAAAAGGAGCAAATTAGAATGTTCTGCTGCTCACTACCTGTGTGCAGTGAAGGAAATGTGTTTCTAATAGAGAAAAAAACTCTACATTTATTTTCCGTCTTGGTCATGTTTTTAAAAATAGGATGTAAAACTCCTTGTTTTTACTCACATAATGAATTATGATTTTATAATCAAGATGGTACCTGATTCATCACCTGTACTATTATAGCACATGTGAAGGTAAAAAGTCTGAATAAAGGCTTTTTGGAAAGAGAACAGCTGCTGTTATCACTGCAGACACATTCATCGCCAGGAGAAAAAGAGTCTTTCCTCTCTGAGAATGTCAAATAAGATAAGAAGATGTTCCAATTATAAAGGAGCTTTAGGGTGAAATGGTTCCTGCAGCCTTGGTGGATTAGTATTAACGATGAAGCACAGTTTACGTTTGGTGATGAGGCAGTTTGATTGTGCAGGATTCTTTTCAAGGGCTTGTTTGCACCATGACTTGTTTTACATTAATGTCTCGATGAATACAAGAATCCCCATTAATTTCCCATTTATAGGCTTGAAAGTTGGTTGTTAAAGGTTTATTGTTTCATCTTTTCACAAAGAACAGCAGTTTTGGTCAGCTTGAATTACAGCAGATTTCAACAGAGAGTTTAGTTTCTGGCTTCGTGGCAGAATAGGATCAAAATTTCTACAGAAATTTCCTAAAGTACTCACGCAGCATAATCCGCATCACTGTCCATCTGTTTGCTCAGTATGTTTAAGTTATTTGGCTACATACACAGCTTCTGTGTAATGCTGTTGCTCCCCCTTAAAGCTTTGCAGCAAGCTGAGTCTTTAACTTATTTTGGTGAAATATGATTACTTGGATCATACTAAGCATATGCATTTGA
The DNA here is from genome assembly GCA_014773175.1 of Lucifuga dentata. NCBI lineage: Eukaryota > Metazoa > Chordata > Actinopteri > Ophidiiformes > Bythitidae > Lucifuga > Lucifuga dentata. Next base: position 151,773 of record VXCM01000426.1, read on the forward strand.
CAGCAGAGATGTGCTCATCACCATTACGCTGCATGAGTGTGTTGAGGCGTGGTGTATTGCGGTTCTAGAGATCAAGAATCGAGAGGTCTCAATGTCTGTTGGTTAGGTGTCCTCAGAATACACTGGGGTCGTATTCCACTTTGTAACAAGATGGACTCACCTGGGAAAAGGAAACCTGGCTTTGAAAGATCTCGCGTGCGGTTGAAGCCCAACATGTAGTACAACACAGAACAAATGGTGGGGATGGTGCAGTGGAGCAAAAAAGGGGGAAAAGAGCATCTGGAAGTTTCAGCTTTTGAAGACTACAGAAACCTTTTGAGTGGAATATCACTTGAACATAAACCTGATGCTATTGTAATTGACCTGTAATGTGTCATCTGTCTTTTCACAGGCGTACCTGACGGATTTCCTGACGCAGTTCGCCCAGCAGCCATGTTATAGCATGTTCTCAGACCACCTCAACAATACCGAGAGACAAACCCTGCAGTCTATAGGCCTCTAGCCCCGCCCGTCTCTCCACCATTTTTCTTCCATCTACAGTGCCCTAAAACACTCTTCTATTGCCCCATCACTGAAGCTGTCATGCTGAATTTACAACATAGCGAGAAAAGAAAACAAAAAAAAAGGTGAGTATGGGACGATAGGCTTGACAGAGGAAGTAAATGTGGTTGTAAGAGACAGTCATGCACTTAACCACAACTGCGCTACTTCTCCATGCGTCTTGTGATGGGAGGAAGAACATCAGATGTTAAATGGAGGAAAATGAAGATGCGAGAACGACAGCGTAAACAACAGCCCAGATTCTATTCATAAAAATAGAGTCCAGAGGTCTGTTTGACTCTGTATCTTCTCACCCCTTGGCATTTTGGAATGACTTCAGGCTGGACTCGTGGACTGGATAGAGGGGTTGAGGCTTCACAGCAGGACAGGTGAACCACAATTTATAAAATGGACTATTTTCCCATGGCCTGTTTGTAACTTAACCCATTATTTTTGTGTTTATAAAAGCAGAATGAAATGAAACATGGGTAAACAAAACTTCCAAAAAGACTTTACACTGATGCATCAGGAAAAGAAATAAAAACCTGATCTTTTGAGAAGGAGGGAAACATTTACAGCCTTTTTTTGCAGAAAAAAAACTTGACTGTTTCTGACAAGAAATGAAAGATCTTAGACCAGCTATCATATCAGGGGGTACGGTGGGTATTTGGCAATTCACACTGTTGCCATAGTGATTCACAGCATTGTCATTTCCTTATACCTATTGAAATTTGGGATGAAAAATTTATTAATAAAAGTCCCAAAATGACAGTTTTCCAGATGCATTCTTTCAATCTCTCAGCTAATAATATAGGTCTTTATGAATGTGTTGTTTTTTTTTTGTTGTTGTTGTTTTTTGTTTTTTTTTTAAAAAGAGAAGTTAGATACAAATTAACACTTCAGGCTGCCTCAAACTGCCATTTTTGAGAACAAAGCTGCAATATCATGTTATATTTTGAGTTATTCAAATTATATACCAAAAATAAGTTGTAAAACAATTCTTTCATTTAACATTTAGTATTTTGTGGAAGTCTTGATTGGCTTTCATACCTTGTAGCATGTTCAGTCAACTTATTTAAATACACTTTTTTAAATACGTGTGTAACTCCTGCAAGTTTCAGATTTTTGGGATCTTTAAATGTTGCAGAAACAATGTTTTCAGTCTTTTGTTTCTCACATTAACAAATCCTAATTTTTTTGTATTTAATGTTCAGCATGTGATGATGACCAACTCGTTTAATTTACCACCGCGTCACTAATCACGCTTTTACACTTTATCCTGTAAATGCAGCATCATCACGAACTTTTTTATCCAATGCATGATAAAATTCATGACTATGCAAAGTGTTGTTTCACCGGTAAGGCGGGAGGGGGCGCGGTGGCTTGCGGATCTCATGCTGTATTTATGGTCCCGGTAGACTGACGACCGTTTTATGTATGAAGAAACAGCTGACCACCTGTAACTTCACTGGTCTACAGCTCCTCGGTTTTGCTATAGTTTTTTTTTTTTTGTCCTCTTAATTAAAAATATGAACAAATTGCACTGAGCATTATACTTAAAAAACGCACATTATTCACATTGAATAAGCATAAAAGATAAACACAAGCAAAACAAAATAATGAGTGTGAATGAACTTAATCTTAGCCATTTGTTCACACAATCTAAAGGCACTTGTAAAAATGAAAGAAAATGGATATAAATAACGTTCTAAATCTTTAATTTTTGAGGCAAATTTTAAAAATCTGAAATTCTGTGTTTAAAAAATTGACTGTCATGTCTAGTAAAGTTCTTCTTGTTTAAATAGTGTTATTACAAATGTACATTCATTATGTTCAAATTATACTTAATCCTTAAAAATTCGTTACAAGATTGTTTTAAGATGAGCTTTCATTTTAGAAAGTAGAGGAAAAGAAAGATATATTTTTATTTTGACAATATCCCGTCTTGAAAATTCTTGTAATGAGAAACTGCGAGAACTGATTTCAGTATTTTCTTACAACATTTGGTGTCCAGCAAACCATAGGTTAATTAACAATATAAGAGATTTAAGTGTGACAAAAACATTGTAATGCCCCTTCAATTACTTTTGTTGGCGCCCTTGGAACGGCTGAGATGTCTGTCACTGACCATTCACGTTATCTCCATAAAATGATCAGAACTTTAAATATGACCATTATTATCAATTGAATGTGCAGTCGTTCAACCACCCTTTTCCAACATCGATTTCTTTCAATACAATATATCTATTTTATTTCACATTGGAATGTTGGGCTGACTGAAATTGTCGCTTTTTGATATTATTGTGAATTATCTTAATTCCGACGTTCGACGGAGTGTTTGAAAGCACCATCCTTCAAGTCCCGGGTGAACGGCGTCACAACGGCGATGTGTCATTTCGACGATAAATTACCGTTTGTTAAATCGCCTGTCGTGCATTTTTGAGCTACGATAATATGTAAAAACAACCGTTCTGATTATTATTTGTTTACACCGATGAAATTCCTGTTATTATCTACACATCTGCTTTAAACTGAGCTGGTCCGCTTTAATCCAGTATGAGGATGATCTTTCCAACGGGCAACATGTCTCTTGTCGCGGTGACTTTGGCGCTGCTCACCGTCGTCCTCTGCACTTCTCAGGGTAAGATAAAGGCTCTGCACCCAGGCCTCGGACCTGCTGGAGCCATGTTTGTATTTTTTGCATGCATGGCCGTTATCTATTTCAGCAGTAACACCGGATCAGACCCACGTCAGTCCCTGAATCCCGCACAGCGATGCTAACGGAGGATTTGCTCGTCCATGATGTCATGCTGCTTTCATAGGGTGTTTACGGCTTTTATTTTGGGCTTGTGTAACGGTTACTCAAGCTGTTCTATTTCAGCACTTCAGTCCTCCTCTTTCTTATGAATTAATCTTACTGGATTTTGTTTTGTTGTGTATTTGTGTTTTTATTTACGCAGAAAAAATGCCAGCTAATATTGTCGAGATCGTCTGATTCAGCAAGTTTCCAGGCCGTTAAGCTGGTTTTGATGATGTGTGGGTGAAATTATTATCATCTGGGTGAACTTGAGCTGAGTTTGGTTGAAAAGTAATTTTTTAGTCGTTTAGATATTTCATTGCATATAAAGGACCCGACACACGTTGAAATATCACCTTTAAAATGCTAATCAAACGAGGGAAACGTCCATTTTTTGACATTTAAAATGTTCAATCAAATTTAGCTTAGTTTAACTGGACTACATTTGATGGAGGTTTTTGTTTACGCTTCTTTCTTTATTTCCAATAACTTTAGTTATAACAATGTAAAAATGCAAAAAATAAGGTTTTTTTTTCTTTAGGGGTGAATCACAGTAAGTTAAGGCTGATATACTTTACAAAATGTAAGTTAATATGTAAGGAGAAAGCTGTCTGATCAGTTAATTCAGGCATATTTGTTTAGCAATAACTACTCATGATATTGTGATATTTTTGCTAAGTTTGCCAAAATTAAAACTTGAGTCACTACAGGAGTATGTCCAGAATTGTATTAATTACAAAACAACAGCTTATGTTTTTATTGCCGCTCATTTTATAGTTACTTTTTCTCAATATTTGGTTATTAAAAGATTTGATCAAACAATGGATCAACTACAGAATCAGTAGTCACAATACTAAAAGCCAACCAATATATTGGCTGATCAATGTATTAGTGTTGGCAAATATACAAAAAACATCTCAGTACAAAAATATTTTACAGACTACCCGTTTTACCTATATTTGACTTTTATTTTGTTAACACCAAGTTTGATATATTTGTTGTATTTGTGTTCTTACTTTTAGTTTTAGTTTCTTAGAATTAAATAACTATGAATAAATGCTTTATTACAGTCATCTTAAGGTTTATTGGTCACAGAACAGTAAAATATTCTACCTCAGTATATTGTGCAACTCCTTAATAACTTTAGGGATCCTTAAAAACAAATGTATGTTAATGAAAAAAAAAAGGCTGCTGTAGCGTTACCTTTTTTCTGCACTCAAACGTCATATTGCCTCAAAAATCTGCTATCAGGTTTCACACCATACCAGGACTCAAAGGTCGTTCCTGAAATTAGTTTAAGAGCTGTAACAGCCTGGTCAATGTAGATCGGTGTAAACAAACATCCTCTTATTATGTTTATTCAGGATTATGCAGTGTCCTAAATTTAGCAACATGCAGGTTAAATTTGGTGTTATACTGGATTCATTACATACATGAATTAGTTGTTTATATACTAAGGAGGTTAAGACTGTGTGGTTGAAATATGTGTTGGTGTTGTGCCAGGTTTCAGAGAGAAAGCCCTGTGACACAAACAAGGCGGTGTGATTTTAAGCAGCCTGCACAGAGGTGAGCTGTGTGAGCAGGATGGAGTGAAACTTTCCCTCTGTGGTACATACACAGTCATACCTCCTCCATTCAGTTTTGGAAAATGTGTTATTTTTTATGAAAACCTGTGACTTCTGTGATCACTGATCAACCAACTCAGAAAATAGAGAACTTAAACATCACAGGTCTGACTTATTCCTCTATTGTCTTACATATCTGGTTTTTGCAGGGAATTGCTCATATGCTAACATGTTTGTCTCCTACAGTAGTGAAGAAGTAATTCAGTTAATAAATTCCATTTTAGACATGTTATTTTCTGTAAAACTCTACTCACTTTTTAACCTCTGGCACAGGCAAATGTTGAATACTGTATTATGATTATGTTTGGTCTGCAACAAAAAACAGAAAACATATATAAAGGAAGAAGAGGCAGTGCATGTCCAAGAGAAATGCTTATTAATCTTTAAAGGCAGAACAAAGTGGTGTCTGTGAGGAGCAGAATTATCTCACTTTGTAAATGTGTGATATTAAAGAAACAGCCTGCCAGCATGAAAGTGTGAGAAACCTGCCCAACCTGCTGCTTCATTCTTTCTGCTCCCTCTGTCTTTATTGTGTTGCAGTCGGTGCCAACGAGGACTGTCTGTGGTATGTGGATAAGAATGGCACGTGGCACAATGGCTTCGACTGTCCTCTCATCACGTTCTGCTGCGGGAACTGCCACCGGAGATACTGCTGCCTGGACGCCTTCAAGATGATCACAGAGAGGGAGCAGAAACGTTGCATGCTCTTCCAGTTCAGGTTCTAATTTTTTTTTTTTTTTTTTTTTTTTGTTCTTTTTCCCCACCTCTGTCCTGCACTGCCATGTTGATACCAAGACCAACAAATGAGTCTCTACTGTAAGCAAGATGATTTAAGTGACAAACAGAGAGATTGTAGAAGACAGTGGAGGTCTTTGTATCACCTTATTGTCCATTTTGTTCAATTTGAAGGACTTTGTACTATTGGCCACCATCACTCTGCATTTTGCCAGCAGCTCTGCAGTTTCATCTATAAGTCTGATGTCCAGATATTTTTATATTGGCTTGTGTTCATTGGCTGCATTTGACTAATTGGCTCCACTTTGCTCCCCACAGTGTTAATATCTTTTCATTAGATATTCTATCACATCAGCTATCTGCGGTCTCAATGGTAGTTAAAGCCAGAAGTCCCCAGTGAGGGATTGTGATAATGCTGGACTAAGCAAGCTTGGACCTAAGAGAATGCAACCTGGCACTTTTCATCCACTGCACTGGAAGCCATCCATCACTTTCCAGCACCGAGCAGACCGAGCTGGAGCTTATTAAGCCCGGCGGGAGATCAGATGAGTGGGCGGTAGATGCTGAGGTGAAATGGAAAGGCTTTGTCGCTTTGCAAAGACGATGAGGCGATGGAATCAGCCGGAGGGAGGGAGCGAGTCAGGCTGTATATCATTAACTCGGGTGAGATTTCAGGGTCACTCTGTGGTAAACAGCATCTGAATCAAAAGCTTCTCTCCCTTTGCTTCACCACATCCCAGCATCTCTTCTTTAATCCTCTGGAATATGTCACTGTTAGCCAGAGTGGAAGGAGGAGCGACATGAGGGCAACATGATCAAAGCAAGACAGGAAATGCTTTTTCACTTTAAAAGAACACATTATCCTCTGTCTCTGTGGTTTTCAGCCCCACCACGTTAGCCGGCATCGCCTCCTCCATTCTCCTGTTTGTAGCCATCATTGCTACCATGGTGTGTTGCTTCATGTGCTCCTGCTGCTACCTCTACCAAAGAAGGCAGCAGAGGGGCAGGACACCTTATGATGGTAAACCCCCACATACACACACACACACATACACACAGTCTGTCCACATGGTTTTACACAGAAAAATGTTTACGGTATTCCTTCACAGTACTTGTATGTTTTTGGCCCACAGCCCAGCAGATTCCCATGGCCAGCTACCCAGTGGAGCCCATGTATGATGCTTATGGAAAACCACTGGGACCCTCTGACTACACACACCAAGGTTACCCAGTGGCACCCCAATACCCTGGCATGCCCCCACAGTATCCCATGATGCACCCTGGGCACTACCCTCCACATGCAATGGCAGATCCCGCATACAGCCAGGGTAGGGCTCTTTTCTGTTAAATGATATGACAACTTAAAACCTTGTTGAAATATGGCACAGTGTCAGCCTGTAAAGCTTTGTGGCCACGATTTAAGTCCAAATATTGATGCTGATCTCCATCAGCTGCTCTTTTATTCTGTGTGTGAATAGAAACATTGACATTGTTTTTTGGGATTTTCTCTCCAACTGCTGCTGTACAGCAAAACAGGCCTCAGAAGTCAAACTTTTAACACATACGTGAAAGCAATATATAAAAGTAGTTTTGTAAAGTGAAATGCATTGTAGGTGTTATATTAAGCTGTATGTGCTCTGGCACGCCCCCTCTTGGAGCTGAGACATTGCATACCCAGAATGCAGAAGGAATGAAGAAAATAGGTCTATTAAAACAATAGGTGAAATATAATAAATGTCAGTTGGTCAGTCGTGAAGTCATTAATTATTCATCCCTAGAGGAGGATGATTCTAGATGTTTTGGAACCTCCAGACCTTTTAAGTTTGTGCCACCATCAGGCTATAATTTACACTTGTACATGAATAGTAAAATCTTTTATATGAAATTTCCTGTTTGGCTACCATCAGGACAAATGTCTGCTTTAAATGCAGCACAGCTCATGATCTGATAGACAGGTTACCATTAAACTTACTCTCATGGGGGATAAACTGTTTTGTTGACCACCATGGCATCTTCTGCAACTCGACTCCCAGTACCCATTTTTAGCCCACTGTTGGTAAGGCTTCATGAATAGCAACATTATTGGCATGTTGTTTATTTTGTAAAACGGTTTAGCGCAGCTGAAATGTTTTGACACCTGAAAACAGCTCAGCAGCAACTCAGACAGGATTTCTACAATCCCTGAAACCCTGAATCTTTCAGGGTGTCCCCCTAGTAGTCACAGAGCATGGCAGTAACTGTTACAATTGACAATCATCTGACTTGTATGATGGCCATAAATTTATGCAACCCAAACTTTTCCTGAAGTTCAACATTGTTTTAAAAATTATAAATGCACATTTTACTGGTGACTACAGTCAAGAAATATTTTATGGTCAAACAAATGGCTAAATAAGGGTAAATCAAGCTCCTTTAAATTTATCGTTGTCATAGTCACAGGCTGTAAGAACGTGTACGCTGAAAAACTGACAGTATTTTTTCTCTAACATTTTATTTTTCAGCCCCTCCACCTTACTCTCCACCTCAGTATCCTGGTCATTGATGGGCTTCTCTGCACACCCAGTGGGACATAACAGCAACTGAGAGAAGTGACTGTTTGTAAAGGAGAAAGCAGCGACACACACACACACACACATACATACACAGCTTGACGAGCAGTAGTTTGCCTGTAAAAGATAACCAGAGGCACTTTAAGATTTTTTTTGTTTGTTTGTTTATTTATAACGTTGTCCTACTTTTATAAAGTGTCTGCGCAAATCAGTTTTGGATCTGCAACTTGATGCGTGATTCCTCCTGGCAGTTTGACAGAGGGAGTATCACTCCGTCTCCACAGCGAGGAGGTATTCAGCCTGCGTCTTGTCTCTGTGCGGCCACTTTCTGCTCTGACACCCACTCACCTCAATAACAAGGTCTTACCAAATGACAGGTCTCGTTAGGGAGTGGCAGGCGAAAATGATTTGTAAAAATGATAATGCACTCCTACGTGGTTTAATAGAGGGAAAATGCTTCACTTCCTCACCGTTGTTTAGTTTAAGCAAAGTGATCACTGCCTAAATCTGCATTCCATGGCATCTCAATCATCGACCCACATTCTCCCTCTGTCCAGTGTGATGTCGCTAATCTGGTGAAGGGTAAAGTCAAACTACAAACTACACTAACACACTGGAAACACACTGGAATGAGGGATATGTGTAGATTTTATATATTGTAATGTGGAGTGTTTGGATCAAAGGCAGTGTATTGCTGTCTTAAATTTGCTCAATGGCTTAGTGGATTTTGAGGTACTCCCCATTCTGTGGAAGGCATCTTTAGTCTTAGTCTCATCATCTTTTTGTACTTGACTTAGTTATTAAGTCAGACTTAATTATTAAGGTCGTGTATTAGCTGCACCATTTTAATATTACATCTCAGCATTAGCATGCTACCCGTGCTGTCTCGCTCCTTTCCAGCTTAAATGACTCTTTAGATTGATCTCATAATACACTATACTTTGGGTGTTTTTCAGTGGATTTTATGTTAAATATTCATTTCGTATAACATATCAGGTCAAAGGAGTTACAGGTCATGCTGCTTGAATAAAACAGTGTCCCGCCTTACAATAATTCACAGCTAAAAAAGAGATTAACAATTTAAATACATATTTTGTAAATCGACTCAGCAGAATATTTTATGATATAATAAGTTATTTTGAAAAAGCATTGTAAAATAAGATATGGCGTTTTAGAATTTTGGCATCTCTCCATTTGGTATTATATTTATTTCTGATCCCTTACTGTGAATGGGTTATTACCTTCTAGACAAGCTACAAAGCCAAAAATCACTATTAATTAAAAAGCAGATTTTTGTTTACCATCTTTTAAATTAGGCTTACAGGTACGGCCTCCTGAGGTCAGTTTCTGTAATCCATAATTAATTTGTAATTAAATCCAGTCTTGAACAGATAGTAAAAACTCTGCGTCCTTTGTAAGATGCCCTTTGTCTGGAGCATTTGTTGTACAGTTCTCTGTTTGACTACTTGTAGTGGATGCCTGGATAATTTTTATTCAGGTTCAGCGTATTGAAAATTTCAACCAGAAATGCATATGACACACACATTAAAAAAAAAAACAAAAAAAAATTCTCCAAACTCTCCCCTCTGTCTCTCTCACTTGACTTGAGTTACTGCTGTATCATGTCTCAGTGCAAAACCATGCAATGAATCCGTTTACAGCATAAATTATTAACTCTATTGGCAATGTTCATATGTACAGATTTGTTGAGCCTTTTTAAAGCACAAATATAACACTGAGATTTTTTTCAATGCTGTCATGTAGTTTGACATACATTGGCTTAAAGATCATTTTATTTTTTTGTGTTTTTGACTCCATGAGTGTTAATGAAACTGAAGTCAGTTGCAAAATAACTGTCTAGATATGCTTTTTGTCTGTTGTCAGATGGATAGTATGACTTGTAATATAAAGTGGATAAAAAGTTTTTATTTCTATTAACATAAAATCTAACTTTGGAATGTAGCATGCAGTGGTCTGCTGTGTCCTTTATTTTATTTTTATGGGAATTCACTTACAAGTACCTCATTATGTAATATTTAAAAAAAAAGAAGGGGGGGGGGGGGNGGGGGGGGGGGGAGGTCATTATTTTGATCACTTGGTGTCCATATTCACTTTAAAAACAATTACATGTTTTCAGATTGTTTAGCAATCATAATAGAAGCTAATGCTTTGTTTTCCCAGAATTTATTTACTCAACAAAACAGGAAATAAGAAAAGTTCCCCCCTTCCAAAAAGAAAAAAAACAGCTGACAAGTCCAAATTAGTGAAAAAAATTTAACTTAAAACTCTGAGCTGGCAGTAATTCCAGAGTCATTAGTTAAATAATCTGAAACTAGTCTGAATCACAGTGAACTGTATATTCGGACGTTTGAGTGTGTAACTAAGCTCTGACATCTCTGTAAACTTCAGCCCTTCCCATTACCTTTAAAGGAGTGTGTACCCTGAACTAAATATGGACATGCACTTTCTCAGGATTTCAAAGAATGTCCCAGCCTTGCAGTCCATTTTGATGATGCGAGGCTCTTGCAGTTCGTCACCGGTACACAACACTGCGAGTGAGTCCTGCCTCTTTGCACCAGAACTGATGCTTCTGGTGGCTTTTTGGTGAGCGGGACACGAGAGGACAGCAGGACGTCATCTTTGGCTTATGGGAATATTCAAGACCTGATTATACACAAAAATCATATTTTAAATTAAGGGATATATCAACACCATCACCACTTCCAAAGAAAACACGTTTCTCTGTTCTTCACGGGTGTAGCCTATACCCCAGATTTTAGGCAACCATGTCCAGGAGAAAGGTGAGAGGCCTGACCTGTACAGGGCGTCAGGTGAGTGAAGACCCAGATCTGGACAACCTGCTGTCCACCCTGTCCCCCGAGGAGATGGAGCAACTGGAGAAGGACATGATGAAAGTGCCAGACCTCGACCCAAATGATGGCAAGATTATGGTCCAAGGGGAGAGCCAAGTTGCACAGAGCAACAGTGTCCGGGACAAAACGCTGGACACCCGGCAAGACAGTGGTGCTAAAGGGCGTCTCAGTCACAGGGAACAGTCCTTTGAGGTATGTTTGACCCCCTCACACCTGCTGTAGTGCCAGGATGTGTTAGGTCTGACACACAGGGAAAATGCTGCCTTTAACTTTAATATATGAACTGCACATTTTATAAATTAATTTTTATATGCTGCATAACACACCCGTCCTTTTGATGAAAATTACCTCCGAATGTGTAACGTTAGAAGAGTTCATGAAACTCACACGATATATTTCAGTTAAAATTGAATAATACAACACTCCACTATAAAACATCTAATGTCACAAAGTATTCTAATGATGGCTTTTATTTGCTATTCTTCGTTTTGCTTGAAACAAACTGCCAACTCATGCACACTGAGTCCATCAGCTCATAAATACTGGTCCCCAGAGCTGTGTCTCATGCCAGGAAAAATACTATTTTCCCCCGTGGCTTCATCCACTTCATATTTTAAAAATCTTCTCACAAATGGAGAAACACAGTCATTTCTATCATTCCTGTGATATGCTATAAAGTTTTTATTGATAGGCTCCTACATGCAGAGTGTCAGAGTTCCAGTTTTCTAGCAGTTTGACAGTGGTTATGTTTAAAGGAGAGGCACTGCAGTCGATGGAGCTGCGGCCCTGTTGAGCTTCTTAATCCCAGCCTGATGGAATTCCTTGGTTGATTGCTCCTATGCTCACTGCCTTTTAAGGATACATCTGCCAGGGCCACGGCCTCACACAGCAAAACAGATGGAGCACTCACAGATCAAACACTTAGCTAGCTACTCTCTACAAATGTATGCCTGTACTAAAAAATGGTTCCATGTCCTTTTGCTGACTATTAACTCATATACTGTATTACATCAGCTTGTGTGTGTATGTGTGTGTGTGTGGTTTGCAGTAAGCAGATGGATGGAGGAGGGATATTTCAGACAAGAAGAATATGTTTAAAGAACTATTTGCATGGTTAGGTGTTATATAATACATGTTATGTGGTATTTATATCTGGAAAACATGTTCTGCTTCACTTTAAAAGACAAATTCGAGTCTTTAAATTCTCCAAAATGACAGTCGGCATTGCATCTGCTGTGATTAATTTAGGTTTTTATTGTCTTTTCTTTAAGAGAACTGCACAAAAATAAGTTTGACTGAAATAATTGTAAAATTACTTGTTTATGTTTGTCATATTTTTAAAAGTAAAGCGTTTTCTGACAAATATCATTGTTCATATCATACTCCTCCTCATTCTCCTTCTGTAGGGTGAGCCAAAGAAGGAGAGCCGGAAGCAGGAATACCTGAGGAAGATGGGCCTGAGTCAGGAGGGCAATGATGACACGACAGTAGGGTTACCGAGACAATCGAGTGTTTCAAGTGAAAAGGCTAGTAGGATAGATGACAGAAACAACAAAGGATCTGAATATTCTAGAGAAATGAAAAGTGGATTTTCAAGTAGATATGGGAAGCAGGAGAGCAGAGAGAGTGAAGTAAAAGAGGAAACCAATGGAAAAGAGAAATATGAGGACAATAAGATAAGAGATAGAAGAGAAAACAGAGAAAGCTCAGGCAGCAAGACAAAGGATATGATCTCCAAGTTACAGGAGAAAAAGGATGATAGAGAGAAGGAAAGAAAGGAAGATTGCAGGAAAAGGGATGACAGCAAAACCAAAGATATTATCTCAAAGCTAAGAGAAAAAAGTGAGAGGGAGGCAAGCAAGGAAAAAGAAAGAAAGGAGAATATCAGGACACCAGGACGTGTCTCTAAGTTGGTGGAGAAGCAGAGCAAGTTTCAAGAAAGCCAGGCCCAAGAAAATAAATTTGAGGAGAGGAAACCTACAGTAGAAGAGAAAAAAAGTGAGGAAAAAGATAAGCCCAATGTCAAACTTGAGCGGCAGACATCTGTGAAGGATGGCGATGTGCAGGTAAAACAAGATAAAGCTGACAAAAGCAAAGATAGAGGAGATGAGGTTAACCATGTAAAAGAGGACAGGAAGGTTAACACAGAAAAGAAAGCAGAAGAGAAAAGGGAAAAAGGAGACAGTAAAGGAAAAGGTGAAGAAACTGAGAAACTTGGCAACTGTGTGGCTAACAAAACACCCAACAGTAAGACAAAAGAGGAAGAGGAGGAGGATGAAGACTCCAGTATGTTTGATGAGCTCATGGAGCAGGTTCGAAGTAACGACCCTGGTCTTGCTGAGCTCAACGTCAACAACTCAGAGGTCATAAAGACTAAAACACTCATACAGTTTGCAGAGGCCTTGCACAACAACACCCATGTGAAGACCTTTGCCTTGGCTAACTGCAGGGCTGATGACCATGTAGCTTATGCCATTGCGGGCACGCTGCGCAAAAACAAGACCATCACCAGCATCAACGTTGACTCTAACCATCTCACTGGGAAGGGTATCATGTCCCTCATCCAGGCACTGCAATATAACTCCACCCTGACTGAGCTTCGCTTCCAAAACCAGCGTCACATCTGCGGTGGGAAGACGGAGATGGAGATGACCAAGATTCTGAAAGAAAACACCACCCTGCTAAAACTGGGTTACCACTTTGAGTTAGCTGGGCCCAGAATGACCATGACAAATATACTGAGTCGCAACATGGACCGACAGAGACAGAAGCGCCTGCAGGAGCAGAAGCAGGCCCAGGCCAATGGGGAGAAGAAGGGGACGCTGGAGGTACCCAAAACAGGTGGCGGAGGTTCTCTGAGAGGCTCGCCGAAGGCTTCTCCAAAACCTTCTCCCATACCTTCACCAATACCATCACCAAAGCTGACTCCTAAAAGGGTAGCTGGAAGTCCAGCTCCATCACCACCACCACCACCTCCTCCAGGAGGTGGACCTCCACTTCCTCCTCCTCCTATGCTGGACGTTGACTCCCTTAGGAATTCTCTGACTCCAGTGTCGCAGAGGAAGCTGGATGGAAAAGGGCCAGCCGTTAGCAAGAACTCAAGGGACCAATTGCTTGCCTCTATCAGAGGAAGTACTGTTAAACAGCTCAAGAAGGTATGTCACAAGGGTGAGAGTACATTTGGGTTAGCCGCAGTACATTCCCACATGTTTACATGTCCTTTCTCCCACAGGTACCGGTGCCAAAGTGGTTGCAGTAATGTTTCCACTGGAATGTAAAGTGGTAAAAAAACAGAGGGAGAACATACATCTCACCACAGCTTCTCACGCAGATAAACTCCTCATCTCCACAGATGCAGTTCTAATGGTATCAAAGAACTGTGCTGTGGGCTGGATGTAGACAGCGAGAAAAAAGTGAAATCTGAGATGCCCATTGGTTGGATGAGTAGCCCTCACTATGAGTTCTCCCCTCAAACACTGGACCAAAAGGACTCTGTGGAGAATGAGTGATGCAGGGCCTGTAGTAGCCAGCTGCAGAGAATGCCATGACTTTGTGGTTGCTTGTCTTGACGCTTTGCTGATTATTTGCACTAGATAATATGAAGCTGATCTTATAATGTGTATAGTACGTGAGTAAATGCAGGTGTGGTGGAAGTGTGCGATGAGCTTACTAAGAGATCTAAATAACTCTTTATGAACTCTAATATACAAAAGTCTATCATTCATATAGTGGACATTAATTTGACCATTTATTTATTTGTAGAGAGGGAGCCCACTTTATGCCTGCCACTTCTTTTGTTTAAACTGGTCATTATGAAAAAGTATATATACAAATGTATCAGGGAATTAGGAAAAATTATGGTCTGACTTAAGAAAATCACATTACTGAGTAGGAAAAAAAATAGAGCATGCAGTAAGTAGAGGTATTTGATATATGTGTATTCTTGCCAAATCTCAAGACATCTCAGGCGAGGTTTAACATAGTGGAAAGCAGCCAAGTGGAATCCTGGTCTATGAGGAAAGACTTCAAGATGGAAGTGATTATGTTGTACATCTTATGAGGGAGGACAGATCACTGCCCTTCAGTATCTGATCTAACATTTTGTACCATACTGATATCTATGTAGATATTAAATATCTTACTTAACTTTCATGTCATACATCTACATGTTCTAATTTTAGGGATTTGAAAACCCTTTACTGGCTTATATCTACATTCTTGTTGATTTGTCCTGCACCTTTACGTGAATGTCATTTCTAATCTAGTCTAATGTGATTTTTTTTTTTTAAATCAGCACAGCACTCTGCTAATGACTGCTATGTGTAATACTGAAGGATTCTCTGTCATATTTGATTACAAATGCAGAGTCTGTATGTCTTCAATAAAAGATTATAGTATATTTGCAATTTCAAGTCAGAATGGTGTAATGGCATGAGCTTGATTGGTGTAATTTGACAAGTGAGGGCAATATGTGTAGGTATATGCAAGATGACAATAAAACGTCTGTAGTGTATTAGTATGATAAATCAAGGTGTTATGTGAATTTTGCATAATGCTCTTCATGATATACACAACTCTGATATTATCATTACGTGCATTCCACTTTTGATCTAGCCATTGCAAGCGTAATAGATATAATATACACACTATTACACACTATACAGCACCATATATAGATACAGTACGTATGTATTCATCAACAACACGCAGCCTATAGCATAAATTATACCTCTTATCATGATTAAACATATCTCATGACTAGAAATCTGTGAAACATTGATCACATAAGACTTTTTCTTGAATATTTATGGGTCAACTTCGGTGGAGAACATTCTGAGGTTACATTTCATGTGTTATTCAGAAGAGAGATTAATCAAGATAAGTGTACTAACATACCATAACATTAATACTGATTAAGGATCTACGTACTGTATAAACAGTGAGTCTTTAGCAATGCAGGAACGACAAATTTACAATTCTCTGCTGTGATGTGTCAGCAGCACTGGTCTGACTTCACAATGCTATAAGTGGCGTGTGAGGTTTTACAGTTGATCCTGACAATTTCTCCATTATTATTATTATTATTATTATTATTATTATTATGTTTTTTTTTCACAGATATACACATTTACACTCCTGCAACCTGCAAAGGAGAAGCTTTAGACTCTGTTGCTGTTTCTACGCCATGTTTTAAGGTTGTAGGGAAGCACTGCTGCCTAGCCAGCAGGCAGCCATCATGCAGGGAGTTGAGGGACTGGAAGAGAGAAGAACAGCGGCAGACCAGCTAATGTCTCCATTGCACTGCCTCAGCCTCTGTATCCATGAAATGCCTATATTTGGTCATTTCTCAATGAAGTCTTGCTCTGTAATTCATTCCTTTCCTGTTCCTAATAACTGGCTGTGGGCCAGCGGTCTGTCTCTGGCTGTAGCTCGCCTGACCAACAGCACTGATCTTGGAGAAAAAGCTGGAGAAGGAATGAAAATGTTGAGATTACTGGTCGTTCAGTGCCAACAAAAGGGATCTGAGGAGAACTTGGGATCAATTATGCACAGAAAATATTTTAGTAGGCATTGAAATATAGGCACAGAGGATGGCCTTTAGCTTCTTATTCATACTCTTTGCCTGATTCTCAAGTAAAGTGTATAAAGTAAAGTCTCTGCAGAGACCAGCAAATACACTGGAAAAATAGAGACATTAGACAAAACATTTATCTTATTGCTACTTCACTAACACAGTGTGGGTGGACTTTGGATGCTATAAATTTACAGTGTAAAATTGTGCTTTAAAAAAAATCTTGCATACTCTGGTTTTTCAGTAATGGGTTCAACAAGTTCCAGTGGCTCTCTGCCAACCATACTTGACACCATTGTGCCCCCTTCCTCTAATGAAAAGTATTCAGTATTAATTCAGGTGCCTGCCTTAAATGTACAACTGGCCCCAACCTGGATAGTAAATCCAGAACAGCCATTACCTGTGACAACAAGTTGTCAAAAATTGTCAACTTGGGTCTGTGAAGCCCTTTAACCATTGCATGGGATACTGGGCTATAAACTTGACAACTTCTGGAAACAGAACAAGTTGCTTTTTTGTGAGAAAAAGATAACCATATTTTATGAACAAAAAGTATAAAATGATGCTGATTTCTAAAAAGAATTTTTAAAAGACTTATTTGCAAAATTTACATTTGTGAATATAAAACTTTACAATCTAAAGTTGGCAGTGAATTGAAAACAATTATTCTCATGCTGGAAATATTCAGTTGCATCTTTTAATGTAAATGTATAGTAAAAAACTAAAAAGATGAGAATAGAATATGCTCAGATCTGTGATTTCCACATTTCGATTGAAACAGACGAACTATCCTTTTAAAATTTCACGTTATGCTTGTTTCGTCATCTTACGTCAGAGGGAACAAGGAAAGAACAAAATGGAGGAATATGCCAGAGAACCATGGTGAGTGCTAACTAAAATATTATCATTTTTAGGCTGTTATGATAAATGTTCATAACGAGCCACTCTGAAGTAACTGTCACATTGAGTCTGTCATTGGCTTTTATGTTACAGTGGTTACTTTATGCAAACGGCTTCACCTTAGGCTAGTTAGCTAATGCTAGCAGAAATGCTAACTTCACATATAATTGCATTGGCAGTATGTACTAGCATTGGTCTGTCGTTGCTAACTCACGTTGTTACTAGTGACCTTGTCAGTGTTACTCAGCCACACTCATTTTATTTAAGATGAAGTTATTTAATAGAGAATCTACACCGACTATCGCGACTCGTAGTGTTAATATTTACTGTTAAGTAGAAATTATTTATCAGTTTTATGGTGTTGCTTTAGCATTTTAATCAGCTATGTGTCGGCGACCGAGCTAGCTGATTATCTGTTGATGGCTGAGGATTGCACAATAGCTCAAGAGGAGCTTAGTTTTAAGTTTTAAGTGTTAAGCTTAGTTAAATTTACCACAAAACATAACTAGCTTTCACGTTTACTCGTATTAGATGCAATTTTAGATATTTTATTTTGCGGGAGACCGGTTGTTAGCTAATGTAGCTGTACTGACAGCCATGTAGCGAAGCAGTAATATTCGGCGTGATGTGTTAGTTTATGGATCAGGATGCCCCATCGTATTGTGTTCCACCATGTCCGCTTTTCACGGGAAACATGTTACATCGTCGTTTAAAATTAACTCAGTTGTGTTTCAGTGTTTTATCGTACAACTGCACAATATAAGACATACTTCCTCTTAGGGACAAATAACATACAGTGTTTTATTGCTGTTGTTACCTGCTCTTTAATATACCTTGTACACTGACAAAGACAGTGGTTAGACTGTTTATTAGTAGACTGTTTATTGAGGTACTCAGATACTTACAGGTACAATCTGTGTGTAGGTCTGGGGTTGCCAACCTTTTAGTGTCCTGTGTGCCCAAAAGGTGTGACATGAATTTTACTGGGTAGATTGAATGACATAAAGGCTCAAAGTCAGTATAATGCTGTACATTTTACCTGAAGTGCAGTTGGATCTATATTACTATGACTGTAACTGCTGAATTCACATGACAAATCATATTCATTACTCACACAGACACACACACACACACAGAGAGAGAGAGAGAGAGAGAGAGAGAGAGAGAGAGAGAGAGAGAACCTATCTCTTTAGATATATCACAAGTATTGACTCCTAGCACATTTTCAGCTTTGCAGAATTGCCACATTTTTGTGATTTGCTTTATCTCAAGGTTGACATTTAAGTGAACAAAATAATATATTTTAGACATTATTCAATCAAGATGCCCTGAAGAAGGTCAATGACCAAAAGCTTGACAATAAAGCTTTTTACTTGCATTGGTTCCAAGTGTGCAGAGCCTTTTATTTTCTATAGACATTATTCAATCAACCATGATCATTATTGCAGTGCAGTGTGTCAATTAGAAACTTAGCTTATCAAGTGGCATTACCATTCAGATAAGCTTAATTTCATTTCCATTCTGCCTACTTAAACTACTACTACTTAAACTGAAAGAGACTGCTTCCTCTCTATAACTTTGGTTTCACAAACTTGGTACATACTGATGGACACATCAAAACAGCCTTAGATCATAGATTTCAGAGATCATGATATTAACACATTTGATTATTTATTGTATGTACAGCATATTAATGAAACTAATAATGTCACCCTTTTAGTCCCTGGAGGATCGTGGACGACTGTGGGGGGGCCTTCACCATGGGAGCTATTGGAGGAGGAATATTCCAGGCAGTTAAAGGCTTCAGAAACGCACCTGCAGTAAGTATAAATACTGTATTTTGCAGTAGTACTTAGTGATAGACTACAGTTATTAAGACATCATCCATCCATCCATCCATTTTACATATCCACTTATCTTGTTCATAGTTGGAGAGGGCTGGAACCTGTCCCAGAATTCATTGGGCAAGACATTAAAAGATCCATTTACAAATTGTACTAATATATGAAACTAGGTCTGTGCCTGAAGAATATGCACTTGACGTCAACTTTAATATATTGTCAGGTAATTAATGACTTTAATATATTGTCAGGTGATTAATGTCACAGCTAAAATGGCACTGTGATGTGATATCAGCACTTTTTTGGGATAATAACATTTGGATAGTTTCTAAGACACAATAAATAGTGACTTTTATTAAATTGAATTGAATTACTGATTGAATTGAATTTATTTATTGATTTATTGTCAATGATGGAGCTTCAATATTGGCAGCCTTTGGCCATGCAGGTGACATTTTTACTAAGTAATAAGTCATTTAAATATTTTTTATTATTATTATTTTTATAATTATGTAATTGGAATATGTAGATTCTTTTTAAAATCTTTTCAGTGACAGTGTACCATGCAACACTGTGTGTGGCCTTTGATTTTGTCATGTTTAAAATTGTCATAATATAGAATTGTGGTATATTTATTTCTTTATAAAAAAGTGTAGATGAATATCCTTAGTTGACAGTTTGTATTTATTGGTCTCTGCTGTTGCTGCTTCTTGTAGGGGATGAATCACAGAATGAGAGGAAGCTTGACGGCCATCAAGACCAGAGCTCCTCAGCTTGGAGGTAAAAACACTAAATTTGCCTTAGTATGCCTTAATTGACATAAATAACAAAGATCAGTAGTCTCTTTTTTTCTAAATTGTATGACAGTGTATTTGATCTAACAAATTGCGAAGCATGACTTAGTGTTTCTTATGCAAAGTGTGTCTTTTTTTGTTTGTTTTGTTTGGGCTACAGGTAGCTTTGCGGTATGGGGAGGCCTCTTTTCCATGATTGACTGTGGTTTAGTAAAAGTACGAGGGAAGGAGGATCCCTGGAACTCAATTACAAGTGGGGCCATGACTGGAGCTATCCTTGCTGCAAGAAGTGAGTTACATTGATTCAAACATAAACACACAAAACAAATAGCACGTATATGCCTCATACAAAAATAAGTAATGGTGTAGGGTAACATAATGATATCAAAAAGGGATGAGGTGTTACTTTGCAGTGAGAGGTTACATTTGAATTAAATTCTTTCTCAAAGCTCTACACAGCCCACCAAGCCAAAGGGATAAGGCTATTTAATGGATTGATATAGCTGAGTAAAATTTAGGAATGAGTGAGGACGCGAGTCTGCTAGGCATCTTTTTAGAGCATCAACATTTTTTTTCTTTGTGTTTTAACAGCACTTGCCTCTGCTCTTTGAGTGCTCAGCTTTTTTTTTTTTGTGCAGCTGCCTCTAAGCACTTAAAGATGAAGTGTCATCATGCACGTTTTCACACAAATTATTCTTTCTGAAAAAAGTATGCGACATGATCAATATCACTTCTATCATACTAATATTAATTGGAATATTAAATGCCTCATTGATGCTGTTACTTTATCCATTTGCATTCAATCATCAAATTCAAATTTGAAGTAGACATTAGATTACATATAACCTGCAGCCCTCAGCATTACCCTTCTAGTTGCCATGATTCATAATGAGGCCATGGTATTATGACACATTCAGCAGCCATACTGTAAAGATTAAATAAAACCCAAATGTAGAAACTAAATACCAAAGACAAACAAGCCAAACAAGGAGACGGGATGGAAATGTTTGCAAGCTCTTTACAGATGTGGAGTACTGATGAAGAGATACAAGTGTGTCAGGTGGTTTCATCACCTGCCAGAATGATTAAACCTTTTTCAGTAATCCAAAATCTTCTTCTATCCATCCTTCATGTTCACAAAGCAATACATCTCATTGACAAAGCAGTGAAAGCCATCAATGACCTTGGTGTCACTTCTTAAATTACATGAAAAATATGTTTCAAATGCCACATTGTCTATTCTGTATTTTATATAGGTACAGTATTTACCTGTTGTTCCTGGATCATTCATTGCCTGTTAAGGTTTAAGGTGTAGTCATGATTCATCATTCAAAAGCTATTCTTGTTGAACTTGATGGCTATTTTACCAATTCATCTTTCCTAATTTAGGCTGCCTGAATGGTGCATCAGGCACAGGTACAGGCCAGGTGTTTCTCTTATTGTTCTTTAATGACTCAGTCATGTATAGTATACCTATGATGAATAATGTCATCATCTCCCCAGGAGGCCCAGGAATTAGGTTGCTGTTGTTGAAATGGAGGTACGGTTCCTGGGTTCCTGTGGTTGAAAAGGGCTAATTGTTGGACTTGCATTTTCTCTGTTCTGTAGATGGACCAGTAGCCATGGTTGGCTCTGCAGCCATGGGAGGCATTCTACTGGCCTTGATTGAAGGTGCTGGAATCTTGCTTACTAGGTTTGCTTCTTCACAGTTCCCAACTGGTGAGTAAACCTTAAGATAACATTAAGATTTTAGGACAGTGTCGACTTAATTAATATCAAAGAATAAGAAACGTTAATGATGTGCACTTCATTTGCAACAGCAACTAAATGTGTCTGACTTATCAAATTTGAGATTAAACCAGACTGCTGATTAGTTGTCGTCTCACACTGAGCTTTACTCGCTGTTTTCTCTCTCTACAGGGCCCCAGTTCGCTGAGGAACCGGCCCCTGCTGCCATGCCCTCCCCTTCCTTTGGGGACTACAGACAGTATCAGTGACACTCACCGTCTCTTATTTACTAGGCCTTTTGAATTCCTTGCTGAAGTTACAAAGAAGAAATGAAGATGAATATACCACACAGCAAACAGAGATTGCACCTAACTTTATTGACTTTGTCAGAGAAGGGAAGGACAACATACATCTTCATTTTCCTTCTTCCAGGAGCCATGTACAGATCTGCCTTTTGCCATTTTCAACATTGTCATCTGCATGTGTTTGACCGTGCTTTGTTTGTTCATACATCTGCAACAAGTAGCCCTACAAGTGTGAGTTTAGCACATATGCTAGAAAGTGTCAAATATAGCATAAAGACGTATCACACAACACATGGACCCTAATGACATCTTTAAAAATTATCTGTATATACAGTTAAAGCTTTCCACATGTTTTCAGTTACATTATTCTTTATTTGCCTAATGGTGCCACCTGCTTGGTCTGGTCTTTTACATTGTTTTGCCTTTTTTATTCAAGGAGGCAAACATCTATCAAATACAGTACTTTCCCTGGGACATTAGTATTTTTTAATAGTGATTTATTT
The DNA here is from genome assembly GCA_014773175.1 of Lucifuga dentata. Taxonomy (NCBI): domain Eukaryota; kingdom Metazoa; phylum Chordata; class Actinopteri; order Ophidiiformes; family Bythitidae; genus Lucifuga; species Lucifuga dentata. Next base: position 174,535 of record VXCM01000426.1, read on the forward strand.
ATTTTTAGGTGTAAAGATTGTTTTGTTTTACGTGACATTCGACACCAAGGTGTGGAGGGAAAATGCTACTGGCAAAGGATGGCACAGGCAGTACAAATTTATGGACAGACTCAAGCAAGGGGTTGATGCATATTAAATCTGTATGACAGATTGAACCATGGAACAATAAAGTTGTGAAATATGACTATTGTAGCCTTTATGGAAAAAAAAGTGGCTTATTCACTGTCAATGATACGTAGATCAAGAGTGAAGAAGGCTTTTTTTGTAATATTTTGAGGACTGCTAAATCCATGCTGCCTGAGATGGCTTGCTCATTTCTCCACTAGAGGGTAGTCCATGAAAACATATCATGTTCAGTCTGTCTCTTGTTTTTCCTTCCCAACATCGTGCAACTGTTTCTTTTAGGATGTGTTGACAAAAGCCACATAAGGGAGCACTTTCCTCTCATTAACTCTCTGATCATGCCTCTGATGTCAGCTCTGAGTGCTAACAGGTGAAAGACAGTGGATGGAAAGGGACCGTGAAAGAACTTCCCTTGTGTGTGAATAATGTGTGATCCATTATTCACACACATGGGTCTTGTAATCTCAGATCTATGTGCTATTATGATTTGGGAGTATAAATTTTAAGTAGAAAAACTAATGAGGGGAAGGGAGGGGACTAAGTACAGTAATAAATATCTACAATTAATTAGTCATTGATTAGTGATAAATGTTATAGACAAAAAATATTAAAACACATAAGTGCCTCTTTGTAAAGATCTCAAATACTAAATTAATATTGAATATCTGCAATTCTTTCTGTATGAAGTCCCAAAATTTCTATAACCAACTATTTACTGAGTAACAATATGGATTATGTGCCTTCCAGTTCAACAAAATCCTTCTCTCATTAATCAAAGTTTAGCCTGTTTTCATTACAGCACATTTGTTGTGGAAAATGATGGAAATCATCAGATCAAGGTTAGTCAAAGTTTAGCCTGCTTTTATGTGTTTATGTTTATTATATTCAGCCCGAGACTGCAGCAAACATAATAGGACAGAGAAAGATTGATATTCATAACTTGTGAATAAGTCAATCAACATGTCCAGAAGGTTTTAAATGCTGGGCACCGTCACAGCATGTGGATGAAAGTGCCCATTTTTCCCAGAACCATAAAAGCAGAGATGAGATGATCTTGTGTCACTTTTCTTATGTCTAAAGGACTGATGCAACTTCTACGCAAGATTTTTATTTATTGCTACAGTCTCTCCATATTCTGTCTGGAAGTGATCAGTGATATGCACAAGTTTTGTACCCACTGGGTCTGAGTCTGAAAATTAAAACTAAAATGAGGATGGATAGATATGGATAGAAACCCGAAGAAGTAAGGAGTTCTTTTGGGCTCTTTAATCCAATCATTCCATTGGTTTATAATATTATTTTGTTTGTCTCGTACTTAAAATAGTTTGGGTTATTTGAAAAAAAAAAAAAAAAA
>VXCM01000426.1:176111-250177 GCA_014773175.1 Lucifuga dentata
TTTTTTTTTTTTTTTTTTTTTTTTTTTTTTTTTTTTTTTTTTTTTTTTTTTTTTTTTTTTTTTTTGGCATGTTGCAGAGGAAGAGGATAATAAATTGATGTATTTATGCTGATCACTCCTGTGCAGACCGTTAGCGCGTAAAACGCCGTGGGACGGTGCCCGTTGTGTCATGGCCTTTTAAGAAAAATGAGAAATAGTCGGAGTGACGTCTGCTGCGCACAGGCCGGAGGGAAACTGACACTTGCGGAGCGGCGAGAGACAGCAAGCGAGAAACGGTGAGTGGAAACGCAAACTTTACTACATGATAACAATGATCGAATAATTAAATCTGCCAATGGAGTATAGCGTTAACACTTAGGGGACAGTGAGCACGTACAACGGAGTGCGCGGTGTGTGTGTTGCATTTAACGAATAAACGAAAAGAATTCTCTGCAAGTACGAAACGGAGTGTGCACTCCCATTTTAGTCAAGGCCAGGCGGAAGGGCAGGTAGCGTTAGCAGTCGGTTATCGCTCTCCTGAGCACATACTTCGTAATATATGTTGATATCAAGTCTGCCAAGTCCGGTAAATGTTTGAGCCACAAAATACGCTTGGCTGTACCATGTTTTGTCGCCCCGGTTGTGTTTATATCCTGTGCTGAGAAAAGGAATGTGTCGCCTGGTTAGCTTGCTAGCTAACGAGCTAGCGCCTGTGAAGTGTCGGCGGCCCGTTGCAGGCAGTTAAAGCTAAGCTAGCTAGTTAGCGGTATTTTGCTAACAAGCTTAATATCGGGATTTTCTGCCATTGTTTGTATGAAAGATATTTCTGAACAGATGCTGCACTCAGTTTTTCGGATTAGAGATTGTAGTATTTGAAGGATTTATTTGAACAGCAGCTTCTCAGATTAATTGAACTTGATTAATTTTGTGTTGAACTAATTAAACATCGAAGGCGATACGGAATAACAGTTGCTGCGCTTAACTCGTAGTGCAGATTGCAGGGATTTAGCACGACCCAGGTGTGATAAACATATGCTGCCACTATAAACAAATTAGGTAGATTCAGAGAGATAACACAACAAGCTCATGCCTTTCTCTTCGAGCTTCAAGCTTCGTGACAGCCTGTTGCAGGGAGTACACTGTGAAAGTGTGAACTCAGTAAACTAAAGGTAGCAGGCTTTCAGTCAGGCAACTACATTGATTAGAGGTGATCATAATTAGCTAGTAAAACAGACATTTCTGCCTTAGAGGTGTTTTGTTTCCCCACCATCTGCCTTATCCTGTGCCCTGAATCTCTTCCTCCATCAGGTTTGGTGACAGGCTACAACTCTTCTCCACCCCTTTAAGCAAATCTGCTGTTTGGGGTCTCAAAACAGGAACAGAGAGTGGAAGACGCTATTTTAGTCAGTAGCTACTCGTTTTCCATCCTATCAGCATGAAACGTACTTGTGCTCTGAAGAGGATGTGGTTACAAGTCAAGGCCCCAGCAGGCACAGATGTGTTTGACTGAGTGACATTTGTCACTTACAGATCTTTGTCATAATTAAGTCGCAGTGGAATTTTTGTGTGTAGTTTAATTTTTCTGTTACTGATGTGTCCGAGCAGCTATACTAAGGGATTCAGTTTACACGACTTGACACTGAGCAAAGCAACAAATCTTCACATTTGAGAAGCTGGAATCAAATGTTTTGACATTTATACTGAATTGTAATTAATCAGCTATTGCATTTTTGGCGATTTTCTATCAATCAGTTAATCAATTAATTGAACAATTCTTTTGGCTCTCATTTACTGTAGTCCTTCCCTTGGTTTTTTTGCTGTCAATAGCTTCGGGGTGATTCCTGCTTAAGTTTCAGAGCTGTTTTTTTTCCTGCAAAGCTTGGTGTGAACAAGTAATACAGGAAGACATAATGTGTGGTTTTAGTGGCATTAATGACTAACAAGCTTTTCAACTTTAAAAAAAAGGCTCTGCCAAAAAAAAACCAAAAAAAAAAACCAGTTATCTCACCCTGTTTTTTTTTCTACCCCGAAACCTTAAGTGCAACTTTTCAGTGTAGTTCCTGTAACTGTCATGTGGGTCAGGCAAATAAAGCGATGGTATGACAGCAGCCTCTGTCAGGCTGCACGACAAACGGATGTGTGTGTGTGTGTGTGTGTGTTTTTGCCGTCCACACAGCGTGGAAGAGACAGAGGACAACTGTCAGTTTAACTGCTGCAGAGTGAGTTACAGCTTCATTGCTGTCAGTGTAGCCCAGACTTGGAAGAAATACGGTGATAGTGGATCCTCAATTCCTGCTGAGTTAATGAGCGTAAGTTGTAGTTTGTCAGTCCCTTCTTTCAGTTTTCTTTTTTTTTGCAGCTTACCCAGATGCACACTCTGTATGATCTTGCTAGCAGCACTGCCTTTTCCAAATTCCAGCCTTAGATGGAGACATACCTTTGGACGTAGATGGTGAGTGATGCAGTGATCTCATGGTGGAACATGTGGCATGTGGCTTTCCCTCTCTCCTTATTTGCTAGGGTTACTACTAGAGCAGAGGAAAGGCAGCAGTGTGTTTGTTTTGTAGGGAATGACAGCGTGTAGTGGAGGGCAGTGGAAAGAGGGAGAGGTTTGGTTTAAGCGATGATGTCCTTACATGGCCTTGATTTTTGTGCGTTGTGATATTGTTGTGTAGGCAGACAGCGGAGAGAGCACAACTTTGTTTGTCTGCTCACAAACTTTTCACTGCAGCTTTCATGCCAGAAAAACTACAAAGTGTGCAGTCTCTCATTTGCTGCCATTTTTGTTTCACCTTCTAGTGTAAAAAAAAAAAAAAAGGTTGTTCTGAATGGAAAACACAATAAGAAAAGAGAGGATAAGAGACATTCTCAAGCTCTGTGTTGTGTGACAAAACCAAGTGTCAGAAGTACACGGGAGTCAAGGAATCACCTCCTAGCTGTTTCACACACCACAACTGTTTCAGTTGTGTAGCCCTATGATTACTTGCTTAACATAAATTTAGAAAATCATAGACTTGTTAACACACACTGAGTTAGCTCAGCAGACCTACGTCTAAGAGAAGTACAATGCAGTAGCCTTAACATTATGACTTAAACATCTATATAGAAGTGTTTCTTAATGTTTGTTGTGTTTAGACTTTTCTAGGTTGTCTGGACAAGACAGGATTAGCAGTTATGACAATTCAAAGGACTATGAGAATTTCATTCACATGTCATGGTCTAGCCAGACCATCTTTCACCTTAACCTTTGTTACATTCACTGGTGAACCCTTTTCCTCTGGGATAGAGGTGAGATGCAGCCAGATGAATGGATTTTACTTTGTTTTGGATCAACCATTTTTTACAATTTTGCTCCACAGTAGGGACATCCAGTATAGCCTTAGTCATGTGATTGAGTTACATAAATGAAGTGACAAGTCAAGCCTAATCTTCACACTGGCCAATTGTAAAACTCTCCTGGTGCAGTTCTGAAAGGTGGGCTGCAAAATATTTCCAAATATCCAATATTAACACGTTGAACATTTTGTAAAGAAAGCACTTAAAGGACCATATTGGCCATGTTGCATGTTTGAACCTAATATATATACAATTTTCATACATGCTACATTACTGAGCCATTTCCCAAAGGATAAAACCATATTTCAGTTTTCCTGATATTTGCAAAATCTCTTAATCCTATTCAAAATCAAATATTCAAGCGATACACCCACCTTAAAAATCGATGTTTCACCTGCTAATAGTTACGCAAAATTATGAAGTCACAGTTGTTTAAATTTTTTGATAAACGCAGGTCTTCTTTTGGGACTATATTCCCCAGTGGAGACATACATTCACTCTGGACTTTTTATTGCGCTTAAATGCTAAAATTACATAACTTCGAAAAAAAAATCTGAATACACATCTTGTTTGCGATGATGGATTACCTATCACAAGAATGTTTCAACTATCAACAAGTTGATTTTAATAGTGTACTAGAATGATCTGAAACAAATGGCGGTCTGGAAGGTAGGAAAAAATTTTTTTAATTAACTGTTCCAGTAGTATGCTTTGGGAAGTATTTGTCAGTAATGTTACCTGTATGAAAATTGAATATATTAGGCTCAAACACATGCAAAATGGATGGTATGGTCCTTTAAAACTCGTTTTGTGAATATGCCATAGATCACTGTCATCAGCTGTGACAAGCTGAATCTGATTAGCTGCCAGAAGCCTCCATATTGCACAGAGCGATTCATATTGGACATCTGATGTTGTGAAACTTCTCAAAATTTCCAAGAGAAAGGCCTTGATCACAGTATATTTCTCTGTGTTCCATTTTTGTGGGAGTGTCTACTCCCACAGTCATTGTGCCTCTTTACGTTTATCACGGCTTTTTCCTGACGCTTAAAAACATGTAGCGAGGACGGGCTGTTTGAGTGCTGCTGTAGGTAAAAGCAGGATGTGGTTCTCTACCTGCAGCAGGTACTTCTCCTTTGTGTCTGATGAGTCCTGCCAGATTTTACCGTGAATTCAAATAATTTGCAGCGTTAGCTTCTTTTTCTGTCACAGGGAGTACAACCAGCTGAAGCTCCAGCTGTGTTTGACTGAGTCAGCATCACCTGCCTGCATGTTTGAACATTGTTTGCTCTCTTTTCATCTAATGCGTATGTTTCATTGTACCTCAGTTTTTGTTCAGCCCGTGCGGTCATAAGGGAGGATGGTGGGGAGCAGATGGGATGAGACTGTGCACTATGCAGGAAAACTCCTCCATAGTGGCCTGAAACAGTCACATGACTATTTCACAATGTCATAAAGCCAGTTTCTGATGTCATCTGTCTTTGCAGCTACCACACCACAGCGAGCACACGTGAATCATGATGCGTGTGCAGCTGACACATGAGACTTAGCCTAAACCTAAGAGTGGGATGTAATCTGTATGACATTGTACGTGTGGGACTGTATGCACTTGACTCTGCACTTGAATGTTTACATGTGGGTGCAGTGGTGACTGTTTGCATAATGCTTGTGCGAATGGCTCCTTCAGAATTGTGCAAGGAGAAACTTGGTCTCATTTTGTGTTGAGGAATAGTGAATATGAATTATTCACAAGCCGGGCTCCATATCCCTCATGGCTACCCCTCGTGATTGAAGTTGGAGGTGCTCTGTTCACCCCTGCCCCGAGTATTTAGATGGAGTGTGCTGTTTTAAGAAAAAAAAGAACAGTGTAGGTGGTATCATCTGCTTTCCAGAAGGAACTTTTGATGATTTACAAAAGAGTTGATTATCAGGTGACTGTCTTTTTTTAGGACCTGAATTTAACATGAGCAATTTGCTGATTTTCAACATAGTTTCTGAGTCCATGACCCACAAGAGAGAGTTTATCCTCTCAGGACTTGTGTTCATTAAACCACAGACTAGTGCTCCTCTGCTGCGTACTCAAAGAAACCTGATGTTTCAGTTTTTCCTTCAGAAAGGTTCAGGATAGTACAGCCATGGCTCAAGCTTTTATCATTAGAATATGTGGTACAGTCAGGAAGAATGGCAATTGCTAATTAGCCAGCAATATATGGTTTCACCATGCTTAGCTCTGTATTGTGATTCAGTCTGTTTTTCACAAGCGTAGGAAGTGGCAAAAAAAGATTTCCCAGTCAGAAGAATGCAGAATACCAATGAAGGAAAATTAAGCACATCTCAAATTCAAAATTAAATACAGGACACTTTCAAATCAGTGTTTTTTGGGAATTTTCAGATCCATTACAAAGAAGAGAATTTGAAGTTGAAAACACAGCATCAGAAATCCTGTTTAGCTACAGTCAAACCACAGTTCACTATCCAGATCCAAACTCATAGTGACCCAGTTGGCTAACTCAGCTTATTTTATGCGTGCCAATGACTTGAAGCCTTCATGTCCCTTAAAAGGCTATGATTTCACAATTTCTTCCCCAGCTCTGTTTCCACTTCCCTCAGCTGTTGTGAGTCATTTTTCAAAAGGCTGACAATATATTGCCATTTTACAATGCCAAAAATGAGAGAATGACGAGAACATTGACAGCAGGGTGTGTTTTGGTGCAATTGCCAGATGATGGTGTCATTAAGGGGAATGTGTGCCATATCAGTCTCCTCTTCAGTACCTCTATGCTCTCACACACACCACAGCTGGTTTGTGTTAGCGAAGGGGGTCACATACTCTTCACCTCCTCCACCCTGCAGCAGCTCCACTTATGGGTGTTCCCTCCATTGTTGTGCTGCTTCTTGTCCATAACCTCCAGGAATGACTAGAATCCTTCGTTTGTGAAGTGGAAAAACTCAAGACATCAGGATGGAAAAATGCCTTCCTTCGTTACTTTGAGAAAATCTTTTTTTTTTTTTCCCCTTTTTTTTGNTTTTTTTTTTTTTCCCTTTTTTTTTGCTTTTTGTGTGCTTTTAAAATCTGTCTTTCCACCTTTCATTTTGTCTGTGCATTTTGCTTTTCTCCCTGTTTATCCAGTGCAGACTGTTGGGCTGTCCGGTGAAGCGATTCCGCCATGCGTGAATACAAGCTCGTGGTGTTAGGCTCCGGAGGTGTGGGCAAGTCTGCTCTGGTGAGTATTGCATACTGGCCCCTTCCTGGCCTCCATTCCTGACACCTCTGTGGTGTTTCCTTAAGCCTTTGCTGAGATTGCTATCACTGAAACACAAAAATGAGTTACCTCGTTTTCAGAAAACTGTGTTAAATGAAGGGAGGGAAAAGTTTTAAATAGGATTCCACCAGTGCATAGAGCTGGGATATTTTCATTCCCTTTTTCCCCATTTTCCTACTTGGAAATTGCTTTTATTTTTCATAATTATATTATCCCCTGTGTTTTGTGCCTGCTTTCTTTTAAATCTTTGTTATATAGATCTTTGTAAAAATTAGTTGTATATCTTGCAAATGTGACTTGTGTCCTCATCCATGTGTAGGTGTATTTCTGCAAAGGGTTCATAGATGGTCTATACAATTTAATCTATTAAAATCCCTTACATGTTTAAATGAAGAATTTTTAATCCCAAATTACACTGTGCAAAATTCCATAGGACCAAAGAAACCCTTTTCATTTTTAAGGATTTGTTGAAGAGCTGTCATAAAATCTTGAACGCACACATTTCATCTCCCACCATGTGGTTGTCAGGAGAACATGGATAGATGGAGGCTTTTCTTAGTTAACATGACCAGGAGTGGAAGTTTTGTTAATTCTGTAAACTGATAGGTCCTGACCTGTTTAGACCTAAAGACATTACTCCAAATGTAAACCTAACATCAAGCACAAGCTTTCCCATATCACTGTCCAAGCTTACACATTAAATGTGTGGGAGAAACTACATTTAAAGACCATACTGGCCATTTTGCATGTTTGAGCCTAATATATTCAATTTTCATACGTTACATTACTGACAATCATTTTCCTAAGGATAAAACTGTATTTCAGCTTTCCTGATATTTTGCAAAATTTCTTAATCTTTCAAAATCAAATATTCAAGCAATACACCCACCTTAAAAATCGATGTTTCGCCTGCTAATGGTCACGCAGCTTTATGAAGTCATGGTCGTTTAAATTTTTCGATAAACGCAGGTCTTTTTTTGGGACTATATTCCCCTGGTGGAGACATACATTTTTCTGTGTAGTTCTGCGGTGGATCAGTCAGTAGGGCAGATGTCCTGCCTACGAGTGAATCTGATTGGACAGTCTGCTCTGTGAAGCACACTACAACATTGTATCTCTGAGAGAGACAAAGTTGGAAGATAATGCTAAAACCATGAAGTGTGTTGTTCCTTGATGAGAAAATTCTTACAGCTGTTACAGTTTAGAACAACTGCATTTTCATACTTTTCCTACTAACTTTGAACAGCACAGGCATGGCTAACTGCAATCCAACATCCAGAGTATGGTGTCATGGGATTGTCATGTGGGATTGAATGTCATGGTGTCATGGGTTTGCAGCGATTGTTTCACCGTTCAGATCACTCCGCGCTTTTTATTGTGCTTAAACATTAAAATTACGTAACTTAAAAAAAAAAAACCCTGAATATACGTCTTGTTGATGATGGATTACCTATCCCAAGAACATTTCAAGTATCAACAAGTTGATTTTAATGGTGTGCTAGAATGAACTGAAACCAGTGGCAGTCTGGAAGGTAGGAAAAACATTTTTAATTCACCATTCCAGTAGTATGCTTTGGGAAATGATTGTCAGTAACATTACTTGTATGGAAAATTGAATATATTAGACTCAAACATGCAAAATGGCCGGTATGGTCCTTTAAAGAGCCTATAGTTTAACTTTTTCATCTTTCATCAACATCCCCTGTGTCCTACTGAGTTATTTTGACACCTCTAGATGGACATGGTGCCGCTCGAGCAAAGCTTGGAGACATGGCAGTTCAGCCATCTTTGCCACTCCGGATGTTTTGTTCTTGTAGCAGGGAGGTCATATTGATCTGCTCCATGTCTTCTCTTACAGACAGTTCAGTTTGTACAGGGAATCTTTGTGGAAAAATATGACCCTACAATAGAAGACTCGTACAGAAAGGTGAGTGTCCCTTTTGGGGGGAGAGAGAGACATGCAGTGAGTGCTGGCCTGGAATGGGCTGATTGCTAGCAGCTGCTCTCCAGATTTTAGCATAATGTTCTCTGCTTGTTTTCTTTAACTCCTGTCACCTCTCTTTCTCGCCCATATTTTATTAATTTTCTTTCCCTCTCTCTTTATTCATTTCCATCTTTATCTCTGTCCTTTTGTTCTCTGCCTGTTGGCCTTATTGTGTACTGGATTTTTAATAGAAAACAAGATGTGACTATTGAGCTGAGATTTTATTTTATGAGCCTGCTTTGGCTCTTAGTAACAAGTCATTTACCTGTCTGTTACAGCAAGTGGAGGTTGATGGGCAGCAATGTATGCTTGAAATTCTCGACACAGCAGGCACAGTAAGTGAACTCCATGCTTATTGCACTCGGTCAATACTCAGCATTAATGTACGTAGTCACTGTGTTGAACACTGAAATTTTGGGGGATGGTGCACCAGCACAGCATGTTTCAGTGAAGATTTGACTTCCAGAATAGTAATTTATTTTGAGGGGAAAATGAATTGCAGGCATAGAGCTGTTTCAAAGGGCTTGAATTTGATCAAATAATATGGCATATGCAAATATGTAGTATAAATATCAAAACAGCAGTAACAGTCCTATTCTGCAGGTGAATAGATTGGCTGAAATTACATTATTTTATCAGTTGAGCTGCCATCAAGTCATGACCTGATATACTGTAATATGTTTTTCCAAAGCTTGTACTGTGCCATATCTGCCCAGTATGGTGTGTTATCTTTTTCCACACTTGAGTTCTGTACAAATACGCTAGAAGAGTGTGGGTGTGGTACTTGTATGTATTTGTTGCTGGTAGCCGTTATGTTGATGGTATAAAAGCTACATACATGTTCATGCTTGATTTTAGCTGAAAATAAATGTGTTGTATCTAGGAGAGTCACTGTACTGTGGTAATCTGATCCAGTATTGCCAGTACTAGATATACTACAGTATATCTAGTACTATCTCCACTGTGTGTGTATCTCAGAAACAGTCACACCAATGTGATTTCCTGTTATTTGTAATAAACTTTAACAAATAGAGCACAATATGGAAATAGATTACAATATGGAAAGTGCCAGCAGGCATTAAACTGAGCTCATGGCCTGTCCCTCCTCTTTCTTTATACCTGTGTAGGAGCAGTTCACAGCAATGAGGGATCTGTACATGAAGAATGGCCAAGGCTTTGCCTTGGTATACTCCATCACAGCACAGTCCACCTTCAACGACCTTCAGGACCTGAGAGAACAGATTCTACGAGTAAAGGACACAGAGGATGTAAGAATATACAGATTTGGGCTTACAGCAATGTTTACATAGGCTCTAATCAACTTCATATCTGTTCATGTCTGACACTATTGCTATGGATACCACTGAATAGCTACAATGACTTTCATCTTATGCAAGTTAATTTCAAATTCATGTAAGTCACCCCAGCCTAATGCTGCTGGCGTATCCATTGTAGTTCTGTATGTTAATCAAAAGACTTAGCAGACATTTGCAGTAACAGCTGTGTGTGTAGCCTAATGCCATCCAGTTCATTGTTTCCATATAATCTTTACGTTCAGTGGCTTATCAGGAGGTATGGGTTCTTGCATGACAAGCAGAATGATTATGCAACATAGCATTGAGGTCTTTATGGTTTGACTTCCTCATCCGTGTTTAAAATTGTCGCTAATTACCTCAACAATTGTTGTTTTTCACTGCAGTAAAAAAAAGTAGGCAAATATCTTTGTCTGAACAAGGGATGTGCAGGTCTTAGTTATGCCTTTTGTACATACAGTGTACTTTTCCCTTTACGACTCCCCCTCAGCTTGTTAAAACAAATAGAGATGTGTCATCTCATTGTGTTTCTTGTGTGATGTTTTGATGTTTTGTCAGCAGTACATTTCCATTTCTCTGCGTATCCGGTAAATTGTGAGACTGATAGAGTAAGCTCTTCGTTCTCTTTCTGGCTGGGCAGATAGCAAGTCAGCAGGATCTAAGATGCCCTTTTTTGGTGATCTCTGTAGGGAATGAATGTTACCGTAACTCTCTCACTGTTTCCTTCTCTTTCTCTCACTCAGCATTCTGTACAGCCCCTTTCACGTCTGTTACAGAAGTTTTCTACCTCTTTTCTGTCCATCTTTTTATCTGTCATTCTCCCTCTATATCTGCCAGTATACTCCTGCTTTTTGTTTTGACTGGCCTTTTCAGTGCCTGTTCTCTTTGTTTCCTCCTCTTCTCTCCAGCTTGCCTTGCGGTATCACTGGTCTGGCACTCTGTGCGGGTGATTGGACTGTCAGGGATGATGTGCAAGGAAAGCCTCAGCTCTTCACAAACACTGGATTGTGAGGCTGCACAACTTCATTAGAACCTCTGTGGTTAGGGGCCTGGGGTTAGCCTCAGGCTGACAGATGGATTGCAGGAGCAGTGGCTCCATAACATGCAACAACGTAGTTGTCCCTCCTCTACTTCAGGAACTGTTTCCACTCTGAATATATTCCCAAACTAAACTGTTTGCTTATCTGGCTATTATGGCTGTTTGTTCCACAGGTGATTTAAGCCTTTACCTTTAATGACAATGACATCTGTTAATCTTTGTTTGCCCCTTGCAGTAATGCACCACCAAAGGAAATAATTAACATGTTTTCCAAGAGAAGCTTGTAAGCCATTGGAAGCAAAGCTTTCAAGCCATTGCTGAACTGGAGAGGTCTTTCTTGTTGCTTTTGCAGCTGAACTCATTCTCAGCACTGTCATGCACCATTTACTGTAACACAGGCAAAATGTATAGACACATTTACTATTGCCAAGCTCAATTGAAAGCCCCTTTAAAAAGACCTTTTAATTGACTGTACCAAATTGTGCCAAATTGTTGCTCCTTAAAAAGTTGTTAGGAGTCTCATGAAGTAAAGAATTAAGTAACTCAGTCATTAAAAACCATCCCTTACTTCTTTCCACACTTCTTACACAAGATAGGTCTTATGACTTCTGTGGGCTATCTCTGTCTTTACTTGTGTGACTGATACTAACGTCTGGCTCGATGCTTGTGACTCACCTCTCCAATTGGAAATGCTGGCTCCATTCATTTAAGTCTGTAGCTAAAGCCTGTTCTGTGTTCTCTGCAATTCAATCTCCAGCATGCCATTGTGGGCGGGATAGGACCTGTCTGTAGCATGTTAAGAACGTCTGAACACATTCTCTGCAGGCTGCGTAGATTTTTTAAGTAGGCTAATGCAGCCTCTGTCTTGCTGACGGGGAACATTTTTTCTTCCCTGCATACCTCCATCCCTCTCTTCATCCCTTCATCCCAGCCTGGCTTAGAGTTTGTGTAAGAAGGGCATACCACCAGTTCTCTCAGGACCCCAGGGAGAACTGTTGTTCAGTGGTCCAGTCCAAGGGCTTGTTTGTATATCAAACATCAAGAAGCAACCTCCATGGGGTTAATCCAAACATCCCTACTTCCTGTCATCTGCCTTAACAGCCCAGAGAGGGAGAGAAAAGAAAACTGGACAGTGGAATATTTAGCCTATATCTGAACAATTCTAATATTTTCTGGAGGTGCTTGACCATACTGCTGTTCAAAAACAATATGTAAACAGCAGAGGTGGGTAGGAAAAGGTTTGTGAGCAAGTTGGCACATGTCAAGCTATTACAGTATCGCTTACAAATATCCAGTTTTTCCAGATCCACATGATGCATGGGGACCCTTTCTGGACAAGAAAAATGGAAGGCAGGATTTCCCATGCATAGATTTATTTGTTACAGGCCCACCACAAATAGATTTCCCCTGCTGATGTATTATTGGCACCACTAATGCAGCATGCAGAATTTTCCACTAGTTGATTGTGTCTCTTGCCAACACAAATAACCTCTAAAACTGCGAACAATCAGAGAGATGCTGATCTCTTTCTATTCCAACTGGTGTTTGCATCTTGATGTTTTCTTTCTCTAGTCACAGTTGTACAGTGGGAGGCAGAGTAAGGAAATTTGGACTGCAAAACTGTACTGCAGATGATGTTATAGGATGTCTGTGAACACACACACACTCTCTCTTACACTATCTTATAATTTCAGAGAGCAGCTTGAGCATGGAACCCAGCTGAAATATTAGAAAACATTCAGGAAGGAAAGCGATGTTATCCTGGCTGGGCGGGGGTGCCATGACTTCCTCCAGGCTAGCGTGCTCCCTAGATAGCTAGTCAGGAAACAGCAGGCAGGATGAGACGCATCCCAACACCCTGACAGTGCCCCCACCTCCCCTCGCTCTGACAGTTATGGCGAAGGTTTTACCCAGAATCTGCTGCTCCTCAAAGTGTGCTTGATCTGTTAACCTTGGTCATTTTAACATCTGTGACTGGGAGCTCAGTATAAGAATTATTGCACATTTGGTAGATTCCAAAACCAGTTGTACTACATCTGTGTGATTGTATACTTGGGTGGATGTAAAGGATATCCTTTCAAAAGAAACAAAACTCCGCCTCCTTTGCTATTTTATGTTGATTCTCCACTGTCTGTTGTCACTGTATTTTGTAACCTAAATAATTTTTTTTCCTTCCCTGAGGAGTGGATAGATTTTCTTTTAATGCAGGATATAAAATGTGAATAGGCTACTAGCTAGTATAATAGCTTTTCCTCTTGTAACAAAAGAGCAAATAAATGGATTTTTATTGAGTGTCAGCTCTTTCTCATTACTTTCTGTCCCATTCTTCTCTAACTTCCAGTTTCTGCTGCTTTTTTTTAATCCTCTTCCTCCTTACTCTCACCCTGATCTCTACTCTCATTTTTATCACACTTACCCTATTTATACTCAGGAAATAGTGATTGAAAATAGTATTATTTTGGTATCATCCCTGTGAAACTCCAAGTCACACAAGTTACTATTTTTCAGCAAGTACAGAAACAAGTTTGATTAGCAGCTTTAAGTCAAACTGTCGCACTTGTTATTCTCATCTCTTGAATGTCATATCCCATTTCTTATTTCCGTTCTAAACCCTCTTCTTTTTTCTGGCTTATCCTCTGTCTCTTTCATTTCTCTTTTTACTAATTGTTCCTCCCTGTCTGCCTTCTCTTTCTTTCCTCTCCCTTTTACCATGTTTTTATGAACCTTTTAATTCAAAGTCAATGTCACTCCCATCTGGCCTTGAAGGGCATTTTCCATTGCTTTAAAACTCTTGTGCTGAGAATTATTTTGCAGTTGTCTATGTATTCATTTTGCCAGAATGTAATTATTAGCTAAAGTATTAAAAGTGAGAATTTAATATTGCATTGTCTTTGTATGCATTTAGAAACATACATAATTGTCTTGCCCGTTATTCTTCAGGTGCCAATGATCCTGGTTGGGAACAAGTGTGACTTGGAGGATGAGCGTGTGGTGGGGAAGGAGCAGGGCCAGAACTTGGCCAGACAGTGGAACCACTGTGCCTTTTTAGAGTCCTCTGCTAAGTCAAAGATCAACGTCCTTGATGTGAGTTTGAGTACACACAGAAACAAACTATGGGGGACCTGCCCATATTGTAAACAATTAATGATCAAAACACCAGCCTCAATGCTATATTCATGTCAAAGCATTGTTGGGCTGAAGCTGATTTCTTACTGTCATTTGGTCAATGAAGACCAACCTCAGCAGCAGGGTTTGTATTAACAAAAATAAGAAAAAAAAGATACAAATCTTTTTTAAAGACTGTAGGTAGTAATGAGTTCAGCTGAGCTTGTACCTGCTGCACAGTGCCACACCCTTATCAGAGCTACTGTGTAAATGGTGACTTCAGTCGCTTTAGAGATGGCGTCATCAATACTCAAGGCTACCACTGTGTGTTGGGTCTGTATTTCTACGAGAAGAAAGGAAGAAGTTTACTTGTGTAGATGTGGTTAATATTTTTATCTCTGTTCTGTCTCTTAGATCTTCTATGACCTGGTCAGACAGATAAATAGGAAAACGCCTGTGGAAAAGAAGAAAGCAAAAAAGAAATCCAACTGTATCCTGCTTTAAAGCCCCTCCCCCTCCTCCAGCCCCTGCAGCAGCTCTGAGCCAGGTATGTGTTTGTGTATCTGAAAATGCATTTGTCATAAAGAACCACAGTTTGAATATTCATCAGTGAAATAGTGCAGAGCAGGGTGTCACACTGCATAGATCCATTGTAATGTAATCATTTATTGGTCTATTACTTGTTTGCTTGCAGGAAACTTACTGATTAACAGTTTGAGTTTATGTGAAGTGACTTGACCTCGTATCAACAACAGATCTGGACTGAAATAATCTAACCGAACTGGGATATTTGACATGTTTTTTTTTTTTGTATTATGTGGTAATTCCAGCGCAGTTGACTGCTGGTCATTCACTTTACTGCAACATGGAATAAGTAACTAGTCATTTTATTGAGGAACTTTTCTATGACAATAGATCAGTCAGACATATTTTTCATAGGGGGGGGTGTGTGTGTTTTGTTACTTTTGATAAAATGCTATTGACATGTCATGACAGTGACTATCATTCCTTTGCTGCTGATGAGTTACAGAACCTCAATGTTTGTAATTAGGCAAACAGTCGTGAGTCAGCCTTAAAAAGTGTGAGCTGCTTTTATTTTATTTTTTGAATTATTGTGCTGCCTCTTGCTGTTGAATGACTGATTCATGCTTGATGGCTGGATTTAAAGGGAGGAACTTAGCAAGACTGCCTTTGTTGACTGAAAATAATCTGACCTGTGGTTTGTTGTTAGTCAGAAAAATTGGCGTTACCTCTTTATTTTTTTTCTGTCTCGCGAGTAAGGTAGAAGACAGTCACACAGTAAACGTGGCTGCTTATTCCTGCTTGTCTTTCCAAACAGACTAACTACCTGATCATTTTAGCTTTGTCTTGACTATAGTTTGACAAATAATAATTCATCTTCAGATGTTGGTTTGCTGCTTGATTAAAGATTCACTCTACAGCCAGTAAGGGTCTTGCTGCCCCTTTTGTAGCATTTGTTGTGGCAGTTGTTTTTGCTGTCACTATAGTTGTTAACACATTTCCCATGATTAGCTGAAAGACAATATACGTTATTTTACCTGCTGGTCAACGACAAAAACACCAATGTAGGTCAGAGTGGATGTTCATGGTGAACTCTTGATAAGATTTAACCCCACTTAACTCATTCATAACCTATTTAGAAAGTCTGAGTAAAGCAAGTTTCCATCCTGATATGGAAAGTTTGGGATGATGACTTGGAGCTCACTTAGGTGAAGAAATCTTTTGAGATCTTACAGTGTGTTTTCACCCCCACATCGAGATGAATCAGTTTAGCCTGTTTCCAAACACTCAAGCTAGTGAAACTGATGGCTCAGTTGTGTTTACTAGGTCTGTGTTTATTGATGCCAGAGCAGCCTGTGCAGAGAAAATGACAGCCTGACTGTTTGGCAGCAGTGAGACTAATGGGCAGCAGGGTGACAGAGCGAATGGAAATGCTGGAGGACTCTAATAAAAGCCGTCACGTCTGCAGCTGTCCACTATGCTCGAGCATCCTTGAGCAAGACGTTGACTCTTTAGCAAGTTCATGGGGACTATCTAACTGGAAAACAAATTTTCTGATTGGAGTCAATACATTACCTTATGAGAATAAGTTAGATAGCACACTGTCATAATCACAAATGGAGATTTACTGCTGCATCAGAAAGGTTGTAGTCACTATTATTATCTGCAGTAGGACTGGATGGCACTTTATTCATCTCTGACAGGAAATTCAAGCATCTATATGACACAAAGGATAGATACAGAAATAGATGATATACATGAATGTACAATTTTGTAAATACAAGCCACAATGTTGCCAAACAAGGGAATCCATATCAGTGAAGCATAGGCAATCATAGCACTTTAATACCTACTTTCTTCAGGTAGCTGTGAATTGCAGGAGAAGTTTATTGTAATAATAAAGGACTATTGAAATGATCCTTTTTCAATACTTTTGCACGAAACCTGGACATCGTGGTAGCTTAACCAGCCATTAAGTTCCTCAGCCGAATCCATTAGTGTTGGTCAGTTAGTGGTCCAGAGTNCCCCACGCTGGGCGGCCCACCGAACCAGCACTAATGGGATTTCAGACCCACTGTTCCACTGCTCACAGCCCGGCTGAGAGGGAGGCTGGAGAATTGGTTTCAGCGAGAGAAACTTATGGGATGTTTCACAACATGAACATTTTCCAGTATGCTGACTTAACTAGGAAAGGAATCAACAGGGAGCTGCTGTTAAAAGACTTTTCTTCAGGAGCAAGAAGTTCGGTCTAACCTGGGCCAGGTTAGAATGTCTACTAGTGTGTCATTATCCATCATGTTTGTTTTCACTTTCTGTCCTATGTGCACAGTTTCGTTGAGAGGAAGTTTATGTGTTTTACTGCACTTTTCAGTTTGAACGCAGTTCCATTTCTCAAATAATGCTGACTAAAAAGATCTGTTCCACCAAGGCTGCAAGGGTTTTTTTTTTAACTTTTTTTTTTTTTTTNTTTTTTTTTTTTTTTTTGGAAAGTTAGTAGAAATTGCAAAAGTGACATTTCTCCTTTTCAGTGTGAAAAAGAAGTAAATGAGTGATTTATGCAAAACATTGGTTAATTTATTGGATTGGAAAAGGCTACTGGCTAGTGATAATAACTTTCCTCTTGTAACAGAAGAGCACAGGTAACATTGAATACATATTAAACCTTACAAATAGAACCTAGCAGCTTTTTGAAATACTGTACATTTTTTGTTACTTCTTTAATTTTGGTCAGAAATGTTTTACCAAGCACAGTCTGAAACAATTTATATGCTCTGATGCCAGGTTTGTAAAAGCAAACTGCATTAATGACAACATAACATCTTAGTTTCAGTGTGTTAAGTAGAAGATGGGAATACACTTGCTGGCTACAGTTCCCATTAGATTCAACTTGGTCCATATGTTATGACTTCTACTAATCCAAAGGAATCAGTAGCACTTTCATTGTTTCTGGCTTCATTTTCTGACTGTAAATGTGTCTGGAGAGAAAGGACATGCTGTATCAGGCCAGCGCCCAGTTCCCTCATTGGCTCATCACAGCTACTCATTAATGTGGAGCCAGTTTTGCATTTGTCACACTGGATCTGTTTGTTTTGGAAGGTCTGATTTCTGTTTTCTCTTCCTGCACTTAGTGCCAGCTCATAGTTTTGTATTCCTGTATTCAAAAAGAATGGATGTGATGTGACTGAATAGCCAACAGAGGGCAGTGAGAACCTGTAGCTTGTGCCATTTGATATGAGGTGTATAACCCACTGTACTTGCTTCTTTCCACCTTTCAGAAATGCTGTAATGAAGAACTGTTGCCCTGATTGGAAACGTGCCAGCATTCCAACAGCCCTGCTCCCCCCCCCCATCAGCCATAAACGGTGAATCAGCTGACTGAACTGCTCCTAACAAAGACGAGGATGATCTCGATGAGAGAGAGTTGGAGAGAAAGACAGAGATGGAGAGAAAGACATGTGGTCTCTCGCCTCTGAGGACCTTCCTCTGTGTGTCAGTTTCAGTGTGAACCCTGAAAGGACAGTCTCTATTTCTGCACCAACAAACTGATGATAAAAATGCAGCAAAGCCTCTGAAAGTTGAATAAAATATGTCCATGAGCCACCAACCAGGCCAGCCCCATATGTTCATTTATTTTCACAGTTTAATAAAATAAAAATAGGTCTGAAAGGAAGCGGAAAATTAGAACTTGGATTCAGTATTTTTCATCTTTTCAATATTAATATCGTATTTGACATGGACATGGAAGTTAACCTCTTAAGTTGTGTATGATTATAAATATTCTTGGAAAATGAGCATGAAAATATGCATCTGTTATAACGTGTAGATGTTTTCAAGTGAAATCAAGTGGAAAAGTGAGAATTTTTTTTTAATAGCCATACACCTATTCTCCATGCCTGTCATGTCAGTGATGATAGATCAAGGTCTATTATATGTATTATTATTATTTTTATTTTTATTTTTTTCACCCTGTTGTTCATGGACTACTCTTCTGCGAATATCTCTCTCTGATGTGACTTAATTTTATACTCTGTCACTGGGATTTCATAGCTCCCATAATATATTCTAATGCCATTTTTGCATAACAATGCTTCAGAAAAATGGGTCTTTTATAGAAGAAATATGGGAAAAAATAAGGATTGATTTCTATGTCTCTTGAAGCTGAAATATATTATACTAAACCAACTCTAACAATGCTTCTTGTGTTTTTCTGTCACTGATGTTCCAGCTTTTATGGATTATTAAAGTACATTTTAGTACATTTTCATTATACTGGTCAATGTATTTTTGTGAATTAAAATTTTATCCAAAGGAACTGACTGACTTAAGAGTGAAATAAACTGGTGTTGCATCTCAAACTTTATACAACATGATTCTCCAATGCTAACTAAAGAGAACGAGTTGCATATTTGTTTTTTAAGAGTGTTGAAAAGTTGATTATTGATTCTTTACTGTGAATCCAATCTGTTCATGGATCAATACATGGTGCAAGCTTTAACAGTGAAACTTAATGTTACTGTTAAAAAACTAGCCTCTTTTAGATTATGGTACATTTATATATGAAATTTGGCATCTTGAAACAAGCCTGTTGATAAAGGTTAAATAATATGTATTACTCTTGACCACTAGGAGGAAGCACATGAACAGAAATGTCACAGCCCATTATGTCAGTGTAATGAGTCAGATCTGGTGTCTTAGCACTGTATTACATAATTTAGATAAATATGACCATGATTTACTATGAAAGTAATGTACTCTTATTTCAAGGTTGTTCTGATATATACATAGTACAATGGGTTTAGGTTGAGAGAAAGAAAGATTGCATATGAACTGGATTCAAACACCAGTACGTCATCTGTGCTGTAATGCTGAGCCCCAGAATCCAGATTCATTTCTGTTTCTCGCCTCATTGATTGGATTTTCTTTAATCTCACACTGATTGCCAGCCGCACACAGAACCACAGCAGATGAAAGGTTGTAAGCACTGAATGCATCTGGAGATGATTGGATGATTGTTGTCTTTGACCTTTCCAAACCTGCCAGCAGATCTGTCAGAAGGTCACATATTTTCAAAAAAAAAAAAAAAAAAAANAAAAAAAAAAAAAAAAAAACAAACAAACAAAAACAAAAAACATGCTGGGCTGAATCTTGTAGAAATCTAAAATATTTCCATTAAAAAACACGACACATTGGGTTTGTGTTATTTTACACTATGTAGGCCTCAGAGCATCAGTGAAGAGTTAGAACAACACGAACATCAAACATGAAAAAGTGTGTATTACCTAAAGAACTTCCGTAACGGAGACAAAAAAAAAAAAAAAANAAAAAAAAAAAAAAAGAAAGAAAAAAAAGAAAAACCACACTGCATCATTTAAGCTCCTTATGTCTCTAAGAAGGATGTGTCAAAGCAGAGGAGGATGCTAAATGTCTGCTGCAGCAATAACATAGAGGGGATTAGTGTGTGACTCACTTCTTGTTCTTGTTTTTGACTCTTATCACCTACGCTACAGCCTTGATTGGGCCGTTAATCCTGTTAGAGTTTGAGAAGCGCAGCAACACCAAACACTACACTTATTCTCCTCTTTGAAATGATGCCTGCTGTCATCTTTCACACTCACCAGTCTGAGGTTCCTCTGTCTTCTTCAGGCCTCTCTGGAAATGCAGACAGGCTGTTTAATACCATCTGGCAGCAAGTCGAAGCTCTCTGTGTTTAAGAACCTGATCTTTATAAGTACACAGGTATGGAAGCCAGTGTAGAACATGCTACTATACAAATCTCATTTTGCTTTTCAATTGTGAATTATTTCTAAACCATCAGTCAGCATTTTTTTTTTTTTTTTTTTTTTNTTTTTTTTTTTTTTTTTTTGATACAGCCCCTTAGCCCCTTATCAAGATAATTGTATTAGATGACATGTAGCTCAGGCCTGTAAAGCATTAGCAATTGAGGTGATTACTCAAAAGTAAAGTAATATCCCACTATGATTTATGCAGTATAAGACTTCTTAAAGGAAGCCTTGTTTTCCAGGTAATACAAGCAACTTGCATCCTTTTAACAGCTAAATTACACTCTGTACTAAGGGTGAAAAGTAACTAAGTACATTTACTTGAACACAGTTATGAGGTAACTGATTATTTTCATTTTGTGGTTTTACTTCTACTTCATTATACATTTAGAAGGACAAATTGTACTTCTTACTCTGCATTTATTGGAAGACTGCTTGTTCCTTTGCAGGTAAAACCTAATAAAATATGACTGTTGTCAGATCAAAACCTTGTATCTTAGCATTGTTTTAGCTTAATGGCACAATGATTTTTAGACATTATATCATGAATTTTAAATGCAGAGAAATTAATGTAGAGGAGCAAGTACTGTAATACTTCAATTAACCTAAAAGTATGAAAATCCCCAAAACTGGAGATACAAGGTTTTGCACCTAACACCCCATAATCTACATTTTCCATTGTAAAAACTTTGTGTTTCACTTTTTTTTGGCGTTTTATTATTTAATTCTGTATTATTATTTAGTTCAAAGTTCTCCCATCTTGGAGATGCAAGGCTTTTCCATACTAGTTTTATTATTAATCAACATGTACCGCATACATAGAACATCACAATTTGGTCTTTTAATTTTGGTACTATAGATAGAGCTAATACGTTTTTGCTTTTACATAAATATAATTTTAAATGCAGGATTTTTTTTTTTTTACTTACAATTGAGTATTTTTGCATTAATGCTACTATTACTTTTACTTACTTAAAGAATTTGAGTACTTCTTCCACCACTGTGTGCATATTATTTACAACAGTAAAGCAAAATGCTCTTTTTGATATTTTCAGACAATACAGCTGCCATTTGCTGAAGGTCCCTGAACCTATCACAAAAGATTATATATTTCTGCTGTAATGTCATCCGTTCAGCTTCTACCCCTTTCACACACACACACACACACACACACACACACACACACACACACACACACACCCTTTCTCTCCTTTCCTTTGCCAGATCAATTAACAGATTAGTGTGTATGGAATAGATTGAGCGCTGGGCTCAGGGTATCATCTGTGTCTAATGCATTTTCTGGAGAGGGAGTGAACATGAGCCTCGCTGTCAGGGGAATATTGACAGTTTGGAGTGCAAGGTTACGTTTACCCTCCAAGGGTTCATCTGCCATTTCCTGTCTGTAATGTATTTATTCTCATGATGTATTCTGTATCGGCAGTGATGCTCAGTTAGTTCTCTACTATACTTTGTGGATTTTTTTTTTATATCAGTTACTGGTCAGCAGAAAATGTTCCATTATATTTCATATTTGTTTCTTTTTCATGTTTACTCATTCATGTACAGGTGCAGACTTTTTCCTACATTGTCATTTTTAGTCTCTGATCTGTTGTTTTAGTATTGTTCTTGTGTGTATTTTGTATACAAAGTTGACTGTGTATTTTCATACTTTGTGTATTGATGATTTATTGGCATTTCCTGCATTAGATGATAACATTCACTTGTGGGCATTTTAGATTTCATTTTTAGCTTTATTATTTTGACATGAACTTTTCCAACCTTTTCATACATTTTTTTTCTTCCACAAATTGTTGAATGTCTAATCAACATCTCCTTGCCTGCGATTGCAATCATAATTTTGTAATTAATAACTGTGGATTCTCATTAGCAGTACACTTCATTGAAATGGATGACGTCTCTCCCTCTGACATTCTTTTATGTTTGCATAAGGGGTAGTTTGCTGACAGCAAATTCCACCTGTATTTGTACAGGCAATCATGGAGAACAGTCTGGACCCAGATGCTTTTGTTTGCTCTGCTCCACATATAGCAGTACACTGTAGGTGTGAGGCTGCACTGTTTAGACAGCAGTGTAACTCTAACTCTGACGGACCATGTAGTTTTAGTGCAGAGCAGTAATTTAGAGGCACTTTAGTCTCTGTGTGCGTGTGTGTGCGTGTAACAGTGGAAGTGGGAGCATTTCGCCACCCCTCTCCCAGTTGCCTAACTTGCCAGATGGAGTGGGTTGATCATACCCACTAGTACCAGGTTAACGAGTGTGTGTTTGGGCATGATCTGTGTTTTGCAGCCCAGGGGTGTTGCCAGCTAATCCCTGACACAACTGGCCAATCATAACAGCTTTTCAGGAGAGAACCATCAAGAGACAGTACCTAAAATGCCTTGTTTTTACTCAGTGTGCACAATGATGTTGCAGCAAGAGAGAGTAGAGATTGTGTTTTTTTTTTTTTTTTTTTTTTTTTTTGCACATTAAAGCATTACAAAGGTTCCATAATAAAGCCCTCAAAGATATTAGAAACATGGAAGTCTGTATAATACATCAAGTATTTTTCCTCTCTTTGTTCAGTAAAGGAAGCTTTCAGCAATATGGCTTCCTTAAACATGGCCTGTACAGTTTGTGATGACAAGTGAACATTTAAAAATCAACTGTAATGTCTTTAAAGAACTAAAGTGGCAGTGGTTCTTATAGGACCTTCCTCCGTCTGTCTCTGGAGTTCTGGTCAGTTAGTGATACGTTGCAAAAACACTGTCTAGCTGCTACCAAAAATTTAATCCATTAGTAAAAATGTTTCTTGCATCAATTTTAAGAAAGGCCATTATATATTTTCACCAATTTTTTCCATTGAAACACTTCCATAAGCAGGTCCTAAAGCTATCTGCTCAAGCTCTTACTCTGCCATTAATGCATGATTTAATTCATCGATTCTTCCATCATCCATTTTTGCAACCTGATCCTCAGCTTTTTGTCTCCCGCTGTCATCTCCATTTATTTTCTCATCTCCCTCCCTCCCTCGTCCCTCAATTCTATTAACCAGTATATCATAATCATTATTCTCTCTTTGCCAGCAATAGCATCTTTTTCATTTTATTTGCAGATAATTGATTTATTGTCATGTAAATGAGAAATTGCCATTTTTCCATTCTACCGCTAAGCATGTCTTCACCGCTCGGTCTGCAAATGTCAGCGGCTCATTAGAAAAGGCTCTGTGCTCTTCTCTGCTCTGTCTGCCACAGGCTTATTTCATGATTACCTCATTCTCTTCCCTAGTCACCACATCCCCTGTGTCTATTAGAGACCATCGTGAATGTGTGTGTGTGTGTGTGTGTGTGAAAGAGAGAGAGAGAGAGAGAGAGAGAGAGAGAGAGAGAGATTGAGTGGTCTTTAGAAAGATGATGGCTGGAATGGTGTTAGTAATGTCTCCTATCAATTTACTTCAAGGCTTGATCTCAGCCACTCTTCTTTATCAATCTAATCTTGTCCTCGCTCCCTGTGATATAGTACAGGGTCACCAGCCCACATAGTTATTCATCGTGGTAGTGTTGGGAGTTGGGGGGGGTGGGGGTTGTAGTGCTTAATTCATATACACACATGTCATTCAGGGAATAATATCACATTTGTTNGGTGGGGGTTGTAGTGCTTAATTCATATACACACATGTCATTCAGGGAATAATATCACATTTGTTCAGGGTTCAACTGGGTAGCTGTCCTTGCTTTGGGATGATAATTCTCATCTGTATTACTGATTTTTTTGCTTTTATATATTTTATTTCTACAAAATAATGTATGAAAGAATTTTATCAAGCCACACAAATAACGATTTGTGTCACTGCCTGCACAAAGGCAGGCTGTTCTGGCCAAAATTGTCATCCTCATATCAACATTTCTGTGGAAATGGAAAATTTTTATCTGTCATATTTGCTCCATTGATGCTTTTGCCAACAGAGCTGTGTGTCCAGCAACACTCCATCTGCCTCCGAATCAGACAGCGTTCAGGAGGAGCAGAGACCAGGTCACAGTGCCTGCAGATTTATTAATTTATCAGTACAACACAAACATGACTTATTCACTACTTTGTTGCTTTGAGTTTCTTTTTTCAGCATTAACACATTTTAACTGCTGATTAATTTATTTAAAATACACACACGTCTTCAGCACAGAGCCACAAAGAAGATGACAAAGGTAAGAACAAAGTTTTTTTTTTAACTTAAGCCATATGTGTTGATGTGTCTTGGTGCTTTATGCTATGGTAGACATGCTTGAATATTGCAAATGAGTTGTGTTAATAGCTGATTGGCATGTGTTTAAATTGCTGTGTGTGAAACTCTGGTTCATATAGTTTCATCTTGGTTGTTTGCTAACCTGTTGGCAAAGTTGGTGATGTTTTATGGCTGTTACGTATGCAGTTCAGCAGGGTGAATGCAACACCAACACTGCATTAAATGCTATGTACAGACACTCTGGGTACACACACTCTTTTTTTTTTTAATTATTATTACTTTTTTTTTTTTATTAGTATTATTTTGGTCCCAGTCCATCCCTGCCTGCCATCAATCTCCTCCTTCCTTGAACTGGTGTCAGGGCTACAGATCAAACCAGCATTGATTTAACACCCTAACACAGGAGCAGAGAGGAGCTCATATAAAGCTCACAAGGCTTTATAATGCTGGTGCTCTGGAGAAAATACAACTGTTCTCTGCTGATGAAATCCAACCCCTCTCCTCTTGGCATCTCAACTCAAGAAGGAGAAGATTTCCCTACTGAGTGTGAAGACCATTTTCAGCATGCAGTCACGTTTGTGGGTTGATACCGAGGGGGGAAAGGCAGGACAATGGAAAATAAAGGTGGGGGTTGGGGGATTGGTTTCTGCATCTTGGGAAATGGGGTTTGCAGCACGAAATCAGAGCCAGAGATGGCGGCTCTCTCATTGAATCCTGCTCTCCTGTTCTGCTGACTTGGAGGTTTGTAGCTGTAATGAATATCTTTCCTGGGAATGTGGAGTCTTTCCTGTTCTTTATTCACTGCAGCTAAATTTACAGGAGAATCTACTCCATGGATTGATGGGTTTTTGTGATTCTCCTATTCTACTCCATGATGAAATACATTCTTGTATGAAAGGGTTTTTATTGTCCTGACTGCATTTTATTTTTTCCTCAGTCCATAGTCCAGCTAAATCAGACAGCTACTGTATTTTAAAGCAATAAATATGGAGTTGTCAGCTTGGCTTCCCCATGGCTTTAGTTAAAAAATAAATAAATTAAAAATACGCACACTACACAGTACCTGTGTACAAAAAATTGAATTGGATTTTCAGAAAAGGAACATTGATTCATTGTGTTTGTTTACCACTGAGGATGTGAAGGCTGCTCTCAAAACTCAATTTATAAACACATTTTAAAATTCCTTTTAATGAAAAGCTGTTCATTTAAAGAAGATTGTTGATTTAGTTAACTCAGTAATATAATCTGATTACTTTTAGTTACATTTGAAATACTTTGCCTTTAGCTTTCAAGATTAGCTACATGTTCTACTTTAGTTTAATTTGCTCACTGTGTTCCATATCTGTTGCAATAATCCACAACGATGACCCTATACTGTTTCATAACCTAATCTCAAAATTAACATGTTATTTCTCCGGCTTACATTATTTTGTCACAGTAAGGAAACATCGAAGTGGTCTGAAAAAACATGAAAAGGGAAAGAAAGTTGAATTTGACAATAAAATATAATGACAATAGAACATAACAAGGGGAAAAAATCAACAAAATTGACTTTTTCCCACAAAAAATAATACAGTTTCTGAGGAAATCCTACACCAATTATCTGCACTTTCCATAATGGAAAGGATAGAGGGATTGTTGCGGCTTTCTGTCTGCCATGATTTAGAGGGTGGGAGGAAATGGACATTTCAGCCAAGTGGCTTTTCATCACAAAGCTCCGTCTTCATCACCATTCCTTCTCACTCACAAACCTGCAGGGGCAGAAAAACAGACAGACAGACAGACATGTCGGTTTCTCTTTTCTCGAGATA
This sequence comes from Lucifuga dentata, assembly GCA_014773175.1. Classification (NCBI taxonomy): domain Eukaryota; kingdom Metazoa; phylum Chordata; class Actinopteri; order Ophidiiformes; family Bythitidae; genus Lucifuga; species Lucifuga dentata. Next base: position 202,481 of record VXCM01000426.1, read on the forward strand.
ACTAAACTGAATCCTGAGCTGCTCACTGGATCATGATAACACACTAAGGACCCACAGCTAAATATCACCCAGATGAACAGCTCCATCACCAACACAGCATCATGCTTTTTCAAAGGCCCATGGAGATACAATTTTTTTCAGAAGGTATAAGAAGACACCTAATTACCAAGTCAAAGTGCAGTATGACCTAAATTGTATGTTATTAAATGTCTTGCATTTGGACATAATCTGCTTAGTGGGTTCTCTTAAATGTTTTGGTTTTATAAAACAAGAATCATCAAAAACTCTCTAATGAACTTTATGTAACTTCCAATACTCAGTCTTACATTCCCAGACCCCGCCCCCTTCTCAGGGGCTGGACTTTGTCATGTGACCGTGTGGCTCACATATACATACACAAATAAACTTGGTCAAATATACAACTATTAAATTGGTCATTAGAAAAATTAAAAGCTTTAAAAATAGAAATATTCCCCACCCTTCCTCAATCATGGTGAAGCCAGACGTATACAGCGTGGAGCTTACCTCAGTCTCATTACTCACACCTGGATCAGCGGAACAGGTAGAACCCACGCTTTTCTTTACTTTGTTACTGCTACGTTCTCATTAGCATTAGCTTTTTAGCAGGCTAGTTTCTGCTCCTTGGGGTTTATACCAATAGCGTTTTGTTTGTTGAACTCTGAAATTGTTGCTTTCAGTTGTGGGTTTGGTCGATAAATGGTTGCTTTGGTTTTTTTTGAGTTGCTGTGGATGAAAGGGCTCGGACTTTGGTTCATATATGGTTTTGTCTTGCTATTAACATGCATGCTAACCTGCTAGCACTTGTCGGTGCACGCACAGAGCTGCTTGATCGTTAGCAGGTGCTTTAGTAGCACTTTGATATTGCCTGTTGTGTTGCTGGACGTGTCATGCAGGTCTTTGAAGACTGCTTTAAAAATATTAAATGCTATGAACACACATTTGCTATGCTACACTATGCTGCTGCTGGCTAAATGCTACAAAGCTTTTATGTGTTGCTGGTCTGTTACGCTTGCTGCTAATATGCACACATGCATGCACAAACACAAAAGACAACAGGAAATCGTCCGCACAAGGCCAATAAAAAAACGACAAAGGTAAGTAGGATTTATTTTTAAAACTTAATCTGCATGTGCTGTGTGTTTTTTGTGTTTCCCAGGGCACATGCATAAATAGAGCAAATGAGTTGCATTAATGTTTGTTTGACGGGTGCAGTTGCTGTGTGTGAAAAGGTTCAGACTGCTCACATGGTTTCATTTTGGGCCTTAACATGCAGGCATTTTAGCAGGGTGAATGCTACACTAAACACTGATGTTACCCATGTTGTTGCTGTCCTGTGTCATTTTTGTAAAGTGGTTTAAATATGCAAACTTTTGTCTCTGTGCTGTGCTACACTGTGCTGCTGCTGGGTAAATGCTACAATACCATGTATTACACAGACTTTCATGTGCTGCTGGTCTGTTTTGGTGTTAATCTGCTTTATGCTGATGATTTTTAAACTGTTGCTGCCAAAACACACACACTTACACTAACATTCACTCGTTCTCCTTTTGGAACCAGCAACTACTGGCTGAAATTCCTCTTACACAACCAGAAAGAAGATGACAAAGGTAAGAACAATTAATTAAAAAAAAAAAAAAAAAAAAAAANTTTTTTTTTTTTTTTTTTTTGCGCTATGCTATATTGTTGATGTTTTTGTTTGTGCTAAATGCTATGCTACACACACTTGAATGTTGGAAATGAGTTATGTTGCTGCTGTGTTTTTTGTTGGACTGAAGCAGATGCTTTTAATTTACTCTTTTGTTAGTTAATTGCTGAATTGTAATGGTGGCTGGTGTGCTTGAGTTGGTGTTTTAAAGGCTCAAACTGTGCTTTGTTTGATCTCAGATGTTAGCATGCATGCTAAGGTGTTAGCCAGCTTGTTGATGTCACGAGTGTACTTTCTGCTCTGTGCATGTTGGTGTACATACTACAATATCCAATGCTACACATTAATATGCATATGTGCTGAACTGTTCTTGTAGTTTAATAAGTTTACATTATTAGGCATATTTTGCTTCAGGATATATTCCCTCATCATTTAGTTTTATATTTTGGATGAATTTCATAACCTGGATAAATTTGTACTCATGGCTCAATTTCATGCATTTTGTGGACAAATTTAATTTCTCACATTTTATAGACTAATTTCTCGCATTTTGCGGATGAATTTCATAGTGTGGACGAATTTGATTTCTCTCATTTTGTGGACAAATTTCGTAGCATGAACAAATTTAATTTCTACATTTTATGCATGAATTTCTTGCGTTCATCGACAAATTTCTTGTGGAGAAACTGTCTTGGTAAGTTGATCTGTATATCTGTATTTCTAAATGTGAAATGAATCTTAATCTTCAATGCCAAATTAACAGCTAATGATACTGACATCTGATCATTTTAAATTAAATAAATAGAATCTAAAATATGGATTTTTTCAGCTTGACATGGTCACAGTTGGCAGATACTGTTATTTATTTATTTATTTTAGCATTAAAATGACAAACTGGCAGCGAGTTGAAATGATGAAAATTGCAAATTGTTGCTGATTTAAACTTTAAGTATAACTGAAATAAAAATTAGCACTTAATGTTACATTCATAGTATTATGATCCTTATCTGAAATTGGCAATTTCCATGAGCCTTTATTGCATTATAAGACAATCTGAAAGAATTTGGCATATAATGTTAACTTTCTAAATTAATGCTTCCCAAAATCCAACCCCACGTCCTCACCGTGGGAGGCGGAAAGAGAGTACAGGGTTGACAGACAAGCTAATCTATGGTGCAGCGTTGTGCTGCTAAAGATGCCATGAAAGCCTGTTTGGATTCACCTGGAAATGTGCTGACAAATGGGGCTCTGGTGACGCTAAGCAGGTCAAACCTGCTCAATGACAAACATGCAGAAACACTGATGTTTGCTTATGTGAGCATTGAGCTAAAATTGGTAGCTCATGTACTGAAATTAAAAGTTATGTTGGTGATGTTGTAAGGTAATATTAGACAAGAGATTTTGCTAGCCCTGCAGCTAACTTGCTTTAAATGTGTGTCTCAAAATGAGGACTGGTTATTTAAAGTACCATGCAAAACTCACTTGTTATCTTAAAGTAATGCTTTTCCTTAAGTTGCCAAATAGTGGAGCAAATTCATCCTGAAACAATAACTTGCAGATTATCTTCAATGTCAAATTCTAGCTTTAGCATTAGCTTATATTACTTAACTCTCTTTGGACTGAAAGTCTGCTTTACATCTTCACTTGTTTTTGTTCTTGTTCCCTGTAGGATCCCAAAACGAGATGAGACGAGAACCCAAAACTCCTGTAGTGTATCATGGTAACACACCCATCCTGTCAAGTGGAAGTACCAGGTTCGAGTCCTGGCGGGAGTTTGTCTGGATTTACTCCCATCTTTAACAACTCAGGTTGTTCACTCCATGACCCACAATACACTTACATTTGAATTCTTAAAATGTGATCATATTGTGACTTATTCTAAAGGAATGTGGTTTGGATTTGTTGGCTGTTGTCCATTCTATGCAAAGGACAAATTTCCCAAATATAATTAATAGTTAAAAGAATCAAGTTGCAGATTTTATAATTAAAATACATTTCATATGATGAGCTTTACAATTTTCTAATCATTAAACTGTAGAAATCGACCTTCCTAAACCTTTGCACTTACAATTTCACTTTCATTATGTCAAAGGGTGCTCAGGAGCTTTTCAGAGGTTTCTAAAATAATTTATCATCTGTGATACAAAGACACAGCAGCTTTTTCAATACGGTTACTTGCTTCTTCAAAGAGAACTGAGATTGAAAAGACACTTTCAGGATTTCAGATCCATTTCATTTAAACACAAAAGTGCACTTTAATAACATCCACTTCAGAGATTGTTGAAATGTTTCTCATGATCCCACATGATTATTATTTTGAAGACTAACACACCGTCAGGTTGATGACATCACTGAACAGGTAAAGATGAATTTTGTACTTGACAGCTGGTGGAGCTTCAAGTTTATTGTAAAGCAACAAGAAATAAGATTTTTTTTTAAAAACACCTTTGATTTATGTGGAAAAATGTTCAGAATCTCAAGCAAGTTTTAAGTCTGCACAGATTGATTTTATTAGGATACTAGAATTAACTGAAACCAATGACAGTCTGGAAGGAAGGAAAAACAATTCTGAAATTTACTGCTAAAGTGGTGTATCTTGGGAAATGGCTGTCAGTAACATAATCTACATAATGTGGATTTTACGTACTGGACTTAATCTTGCACAATGGTCAGTGTTTGTGTGTGTGTGTGTGTTTTTTTTTTTTTTTTTTTTTCATGTTGCTGCAAAACAGTATTAGCAAATATTCTTCATGTGGATTGAAACTAACTTTAAATTACCGTTCATCCAAAAACATAGGCATGTGTGAGCACCGTGTAGCACAGTGTGTATCAGCGTTTGTGGTGGATCCTGTCTGGGTTCAGGTGAGCTTGCTGCTCCTCTGGGTGGTTTGAATGTCAGTGTGAGCCTACAGAGAATCCTGTCAATCTGTCTCCTCCCATCACACCTTTATCAGTATAATGATCAGATATGGTGCACTGTGCAGGCTGTAGGTGCTCTAATGCATTCATACATTCTGGCAGGGAGACACACACACACACACACACTCACACAGTCAAGTGTGACTTTTTTTTTTGGTAGTGACGGCTCCATGTGTTGATGCTCCTAAGAGTTTTGTGAAATTGTATTTCTCACCATCTTTAATTGGTTGTGGGTTTTTGCACATGAAGTCAGTTCACTCTTTTAGCATCATATTTTAAAATATTAAATACTATTGTAATATCAAACCTTCACTTCATTTGATTGAATGCAAATATCAAAAATACTGGTCAGTGCAATTTTAGTCACGTGAGGAGATAACTCTTGTTGAGGACAGGAATTTTGTGAACACGGTGGATATATCGGGGCTGATTTGAGTTTCATTTTTAAAGGACAGAGACGCATTTTCTGGTTCATGAGTGAAGTTTTGAACAAAGCTCACTTAGATGTGAAATCACAAAGCATCTCTGGGTTTGCTGGAGGAAATCCTTGATTGGTGCCAGTGTTCTCTGGTGAAGCTGGTTGTTCATGTTCACAAATGCAAACTAGCTACAAAGGCCCTGAACGAACATATTTGATTCTGTTTGCTTTAGTGGCCCAGATAAGCATTCTCTGTGTGTGTGTCTGTGTGTAAGTTGCTGCTGAGCATGCAGTGATGTTTAAAAGTGTGTCATCTGGCAAAATCAACAGAGCATACTATCATGCTGCTGGGACCATCACACCACCCACAGAGTTAAACTCACTGCTTGTGTGACTGAGAGAGAATCAGAGCAGTACAACATCCTCTTATATAAAAACAAAACGGACCGCTGGGCTAAATTACCAATCTGGGTTGGTATTTGCTCATTAAAGAGAAAATGTAAGTGAACTTGAAAGAGGTTTGGTTGAAAACAAAGCGGAACACAGACCGCTCATCATTTTCTCTGAGCCTTGGGCTTTGAGTTTATGGCCTTGGTTCCTGCTTACTTTGTAAATAAACACCAAACCGCCTTGGTTCAGCTTTACATCACCAAAGGGAATATATCAGTGTGCATGTGTTGAATAAATGTGTGTGCATGTGTGTCTGCAAGTGTATGTTTGTGCTTTGAAAGCCTTTGCTGATGTGGGTCTTTCAGTGTTTTTGTGCATCTAAGGGTTGTGTGTGTGTGTCTGCTTCAGTCATTCATGTTACAGTTACAGCTCAACTACAGCCAGAGGAAGAAGACAAGCATCGTTTAAAGCTGGGGGAAGAGAGAGAGAGAGAGAGGAGGGGGAAGGGGAGGGGAGGTAGACGGAGGGAGGTTGGGTGTGAGACCAGAACAGCCACACAGGGTTTTTTTTTTTTTTTAAACACACTGTCACATCCTCTTTGCACCTTGTGCTGCCAACAGTGCTGCTGGAGACACAATGAACACTGAAAACCATCTGCCATTCACATCCAAAATAATGCACAAGCTGCCATGTGATGAAATATTATCAGATAGCTATCAATGATGAATCTGTTATTTGGAGGAAAAAATTGCCTTCAGGCCTAATTATGCTCCAGCTCCATCAGTTTTAAATCAGGTGGCATAGATAATAAGCAGTTGACAGAGATAAAGGATTTGTTATGATTGAATTGTATGTGTGACTAATGGTTCAAAAATTCAGCGTAAATGTGACAACATTTACACGTTTGACTTTGGAGATGGCTGGAGAGTTGATTTGAGTCAACGAGTCCCCAGTGAGCCCGACATCAGCGACAGAATGACGCTCTGTCTGCAGAACACACACTGAACCATGTTTTCATGTGGCCCCAAGGAGCCACTGCTTCGTAAAAACAAGGCTGTAACACTAAGAGGCCCTTGGGGAGAAGCTTACTTCACATCTCTCTCTCTCTCTCTCTCTCTCTCTCTCTCTCTCTCTCTCTCTCTCACATGGACAGAGTTGGCATCTCAGGCCAGCTGTTCAGGTGAGGCTTTAATGTCAAAAGAACATTTTTTAACCTAACAAAAGCACATGGACACAACCCTGCCAAAAGAGAGATATATATACAAAGGAATCTTAATAGGGATTTAAACTGAGAAATCAAAATGTTTTGATATATTTAGAAATAAAAATCCCCGTGAGGGATTTAATCTGATCATACATGTGATTGCTGGTAGCCTGATCTTGGCTAATTTTGGTTCCTTAACAGTCTTGGTGTGGCATAATATTTCCTATGGAATGAGTTCATGCTGTGTTGGTGTCTTATCAATATTTGTAGAGTTTAATTCCCAAAATAAGCCTTTTTCTCTGATCTTTTATAAAAAAAAAAAAAAAAAAAAAGTGCATGTTTACCAGTACAGGTACATTCAGTCAAAAGACTAAACAGAGCCATTACCAAAGACTCCTGTGATCAATATATGTCTACAAATCACAGTTAACCTCAGGAATTAGATCATTTTACAAATGCTTTGCTCACATTCAGGTCAGTGAGTTAGGGCTCCCTCGCCCAGGATTTGCTAGTCTGCATATAAATTTGAATCACTAGCTTTTCTAACCTGAAGGCTTCTCTGCCCTACTTGTACAGGACTGTGACTCACCTTTGTTGTGCTTGCAATGTTTGTATACTTCACCGCCAGCATGGATACATCCAGCAAGCTGAATGCTATGAGTACTTCCTGTTCCGGATAATGCTAGGTGAAATAGTTCCTAATTTACTTCCAAACTTTAGTTCCAAAAGTACCCCAAAAGTGAGGAAGCTATTGTTTTAGCCAAACACACAGGAACAGCATTAGACTGTGCAGAGAATTTGTTGTAGTGGCTACTGTTAAAGTTGCTGTTACTGTTAAAGTTGCCTCATGTTTTCGCTGTTTAGTTATGTAATTGTGCATTTACGGGTTGATCTAAAGCAGACAGCTACAGCAGTAACAGAATCTGAACATTTCTAGGTCCAAGTTGAGAGATTCACCCATCTGGGGACCAGCACAGCTACTGCTGCGTCCACTCCAGCTGCAATGAGACAGAAAAGGATTCTGACACAGAAAAAAAAAGGCAGCAGAAGTTGTAGCCTAATGGGTTAGTGTGCCTTTCTGCACCAGGAGATGATGTGATGTAAGGATACACAACAGCAGCTTTCAGCCAACATTGTAATCATGCCTTAGTCTGCCTTCATACCACACATGCATTGAAGAGTGTCCTTGCATATTCTTGCGCTGAGGGAAAAGGATTTTGTTGCTCAGAGAAACTAGTAAAAGGCAGCCGTTAAATCTTTAATGGTTTTGAGGAAGGAACAGAGCTGAAAAACAGGCAGCACTAGTGGTTTCTTCCAGGATCTTTTCTTCTGAGCATGGCTCAAATAGTCTGCAAGCACATGAATGCAGTAATATGCCAAAACTCCTCCAAATTGTCAGAGACAGAAATTTCACATTAAAATCTAAACAAGTGATTAGGCCATTTGACTATTAAACTGTACAATTACACTTGGCATGAGTTCTGTTTCACTGGTTGTTAGAGTCCAATCTTTCTGGTGAGCAATGAGCTGTCTTGCAACTGCAAGCAAGTCGTACTTACTTTTTTTGTTACTTACGGTTACTTGCTACTTACTTTATTTTGAAGTGAAAGATAAAGTGATATGGCTGTTTTTCCTTCACTGATGAAACAGCAGATTGTAACATCAACAATGAAATAACAGATTTTTTTTTTTGACTAAGGCGATTTACATTATGTATAGACAGCTGTCACCACCTCAGTAAGAGGCCTTTGTTGATGTAATGTGTGTGACAGTCCACTGGGGGCTCTCTAGTTTACTAACGCTCACATACAGGCTGACTTTGAAGGACTGAATCACTGCTGAGAGACACTGGTTTGTTGAATCATTCATAACTCAGAAATTCAGGACTGCACACGGTTACAGTAAGGTTTCACTTTCTAGAAAATGTTCCAGTTGTTGACTCCAGAAAATGTGTTGGGCTGTATGGAAGTTAAAACAGCATTTTTACCACAACTCTGCTCTAAAAACGACAAATTAAAGTCTTGTTGTAAAGATGCAGGAAGGCCTGCATGACAGGAAAAATATAAAGTATTTTGGGGGTCTCAGCCTGCTGGACATTCTTTTTTTCTTTAGCCAAGACTTCACCACATTGGGTTTGTCCTGTAAATGAAGCACCTTCTAATCACCAGACCATAACAGCTACATTGGTTTTAGTCAAAGCTGTGCTGTGCCATGCCGAGCTGCTCCATGGGGGTTAAAGTTGCAGCCCACTTCTTTAATTTGGTATAAATGTGGAGGAGTTAATCACAGGGCTGAGTGAGGCTGAGATAAACTGACGGCCATTCATTACCTCGCTCTCTGCTGCTGCCTAAACTCTCCCAGGCTCAGTNACACACACACACACGGAGCCCTACTCTTTTCATCAAGCTTACCCAGTATAGTACTGATGTCTCATCTCATTCTCTTTCTTCTCTTCCTCCTCTCTCTCCTTCTCACTCTTCTTTATTTAGAATTAAATAAAGGGACTCTGCTCCTCCTCAGGAGACACCAGCCTGGGAGATGTGGTAATAAAAGCTGGTGTAATATTGCGTGAGAGTCACATCTAAGATTCATCCCATTATTGCAATGATTTCTCACTTGCCTAACAATAATACTGATGCAACACAGAGGCTGTGTTAGAAATAGCTCTGTCCTTGTCCAGCCTGTCTGCAGAGCGTCTGACTGCAAGAAAGGCCCAACATAATAACAGCATTTAAGATGTTCATTTGCTATCACACAAAGACACAGACTGCTGTGGGTCCCTGAAAGCTGCTCACACTAGTTTGGAATTATTTTTGGCTGAACACCAACTTTTCCATTGTTTGCTTTATTTCAGTATTTACTGGTCTGTTCTTCCAAGTGTGTGATTAGTAAGGTAATGTTCTTTCTCTTCCCTCTCACAGCATCTAATCCTGTACTTTTAATGTTTTTCATAATTTAAAAGCTTTCTTTGAATTTCAGATGTATTACAGTCTGCAATTCAAAGAGAGACAGGAATCAAGCAACATTTGGATTTCAGACCCATGTCATGGTGTGAATGCATCATATTTACTGAGGAACAAAGCCCTTTTTGACCCCCAGACAACTTTTGATCAGACTTTGTGGTTTCCACTAAACCATTCTAATTCAGTACATCATAATTTGCGGAAAATGCTTGAATTAGTAGAAACTGAAATGCTTAACTGTATAGCAGAGGGTTTTCATTCTCAGCCCAGTTTGATTTAGTATTCAGTCATGTGGCTTGTGCTCACAGTTAGCAGCATGATTAGCAGTCTGTGACATTTTACCTGACTGTCAGTGCTCATCAGATTCAAGCAAAGATGTTTCTTGTGTGCTGTTTAGACTCAAACCAACTGTGTTACCAAGTTTATTGGGATGAGGAGCAGAGGGAATGGTGAAGGAGAATGGAAAGGAGCTACAGAGAGGATTGAGTCAATGTAAAAAAATTATGGAGGGAATGGAGTTGAGGGAAAAGAAGATGAAATGGAACAGGAGAATGCTGAAGGAGATACACCCAAAATCTATCGATTGAATGTTAAACATCTAGGTTTGGAGTGGCTATAAAAATGTGTGTTTTTTTTGTTTGTGCATTTGATGGAGGGCTGTTCCTCTGGATCCTAATACAAACCCTTCAAACCACGACTTCACTACTGCCATATTTTTGGCAAAATACAACCTTGCTCATTTGCAAGATTCACGGGGTTGTGCATCGGTTGTTGACAGATGACGTAACACTCGCAAAAACCGAAGTGCATTTTGAGTCTAAGCGCCATTTTGGAGGTATTCTGTGGTCACCGGTCAAAGCAGTTTATTTGCGTTCGCCTTCTTTTATTTGTTAAATGGTACACTCGTGTTAAAAGCTGCAATAATAAGTCCAACGATGGAAAGGGTATAAAGCTTGACCATGAGGAAAGATTTTTTAGGTTTCCAACCTGGAAAAAAGGCTATATGGACCGCAAGTAGAGGACATAACAAAGAGGATTACGATGGCCTGGGTTGCAGCGGTGAGACGCAAAAACATCACATCACCAAGATATCTCCCTTCATGTTTGTTTGCTCTCGGCATTTTCATAAAGGTAAGTAAGACAGCTTTTGTTGTTTAAGTAACGTTATTAAATGTGGTGGTTTTCTGTCTTCTAATGTAGCTAGCATTAACGTTATATCCATGCATTGTTTTGGATTAGCCAAGCTAGTAAACACCCAGCGAGGGCAGCAGAAACGGGTTAATTCGGTCTTGTTAAGACTGTAAAATGATTCATCTGATGTTATGTAGCTAGCTACTAAAAGCTTTTCATGTCATTGCAGGTCAACCTTCATATGAGATGATGGAGACTGACCCAGACTGGACACCGTCCCTACATCTGTCCACACAGACGTTACACTTACAGACATTTACAGAAATGATGCTTTATCATGCTCGTCACTTCTCCTTCTGCTGTTCATTTTAGAACTGCATTTGACCTAGTCTTGCATGAACAATATACAACAGTATGTAAAATGAAATTTTTCATAAAGAATAAATATACACAACATAAATGCGTTGTTCCTGACCTTTTTTTTTCTTTTCATTAACTCTTTGATAGCCAAATTAAGTACAGAAACCAAATGTTGTGCAACAGAGCAAGGTTTATTTTGCAGTTTTCAAGTACAAACATGTCATTATAATAAAGGCAAGTAGGAGGTTGGAGGCAGCAATGTGGGGTCAGCACTCCAGCTTTTTGCTGACAGGTCGTATGGATCGATGTTGTTAATAGTAGACAATTTAGCTGAAAACCGGTCCCTGGCATCCTTGCTGAGTTTGTCTAGGTATGGTATTCTCTCAGTTTGCTTCTGCTTCTCCAGTTTGTCGATTAAATTAGTTGAATAACTTATTTAGTCGTGTTGTTTACAGTACCGCTTCCATACCGGTTACTGCAGCTATACCTCCAAAATGGCGACTCGGTGACGTCGCAGACAACAAACACACGTGACTGACACAGACCGATTGGAAGCAGTAAAAAATAATTACAAGAGCAACGCAAAATCCCTCTGGTGTCATTTTGAAATCAATCAAGCTGTAGCAAAGATTTTGGGTGGAGAATCAATTTTAGTAGGTGAGCAGAAAGTAAAAGAATGAAGAGAGCAAACTATTGTGTCTTAAAAGGTTAAGAAACTGGGTCACTGTACATTATTTTGCCAGTTACAACCTGAAACCTTAACATTTTGATTCATACTTCTCTATAAATTATAAACCTTACACTTAGTTCTCGACTGGAGGACACAGATAATGAGCCAACATGATTCAGAAGGTTAAGATCTTGGGTCATTGCCTCAGATCATCCTCTGTCTCTCTGCATTACAACTGCTGTGATGAGAATCTAACAACAGGAAGCTGTTTGTTTGTCCGTCCTTTGTATTTTTTTAATTGGTTGTGTTGCTACATGTCACGACTGTCCAGTGAAAATGGAGTATCTCCAAATTTTAGGATTCAAAATTTTTTTTTTTAGATAAAATGGATTACATGTGTCTTTCAGTAGCTGAGACCCCTCCCCCCCATTTTTGTTAAACCATTGTTACCTCCTCCATGTGATCACCGGTNCTGAGACCCCTCCCCCCCATTTTTGTTAAACCATTGTTACCTCCTCCATGTGATCACCGGTGTTTGTCTTGTCTGTCTGATTGTTAGTGATTAATCCTGTTAAATTTGTTTAAGGGGATAATAAACAGTTTGGCAGCACTCCTGGATCCCATCTGGTCACCCAAACAACAGAGACAGATGTTCTGACTGTTGATTTAAATCTGGTTTAAAACATTTGGGCAAGAGATTACTACATTGTCCAAAAACGTGTCCATCTATATATCTATCTATTCATGTATCAGTCCATCTATCCACAGCTCCTGTAGCAGCTCCTTGTTACACACTTAGGGAGTCAGTGCTTCCTTTTTCCTCTTGCAGCACTCAGCTTCCACCATTAGCTGCAGGAGTCATCAAGTTCAAGCATCTCTCTGTCTTCTGCACTATACAATCCTTTAAAAAAAGCTGTTCTGGCATTGTGACAGACATGGAAGAAAATGCAGGGAGACAGCAAAAACACTCTGGTTAGGTTGGTTTGGAAAGACTTGTCTAAATGTCAGATTGTGGACATCAGATAGGCACTTTGAATTTATGCACAACTTGATGAAAAGAACAGATCTGGAAAAATCCGGATTGTGCAATTCTACTAAAATGAGTCAAGAAAAATCTCACAATGTAAGACGCACAAAATGGCTGATAATGGTGAGTTCTGTTGAGTAAGAGGATGCAGCATTAAATAACTGTCTGTTGGTGTGAGTCAGAATTGGAAATTTGTGTTTAATCTGGATTAACGATAACGCAGAGCCCCGAGTGCCTTCTATTTATGCTTTAATGAAAGCAGGGAATAGGCAGACCCCCCGGGCTCTGTGTGTGTGTGTGTAGGAATGACAGAATTAGAGGGTGAAAGAAAAATAGAGTGAGGGCTAGACAAAGGATGGAAGTATGTGCTTATATGTGTGCATGCACACCCGCACGTTTGTGTGTGTGCATGCACTATCCATTTGTGTATAAATGTGAGTACAAACTGCCTCTTCATGAGACTAACACCCTGCAGAGATAAGACCGGCTAAGTGTGAGGCTCAATTATTCAGTGTTTGAAGTGTTTGAGGAGGTTTGGAGGGGCTTAATGAAAATGGGTGTTGTGTGTGGGTGGTGAAGTTTAAGTGCTGGCCACTGAGCCATTAGCAGGGGTCATTGCTAATCTGTGTGTGTGTGTGTGTGTGTTGGTCATGCTGGTTGGTGAGTCTCTGACTGGGTCACTGCCATGACTGACACGAGGCAACAAGCTCTTTTTTAATGACGATAGCCTCTCCATACAGATGCTCCATGCTGCGGCTCTGCAGGCGCTCGGATTTGAAGCTGCTGCCACACGAGGATCTCTTGAATTATCGCTGTGAATGGAAACACTTAATGATGAGCTGTCAGAATGGGAAGCAGCAACTTCATGCTGCTAGTGTCGACACATGACAGAAATGGAATAAACAGAATCACATTTGTGGCAGTTTAATTCCATGTGGATAATGATAAATTAGTTGTAATTATTGGTTTATTACACTGCAAAAGGGAGTCCTTTAAGGTTATTTCAACCTGTTTCCTTGGTTTCAGTACATTCACTTCCTTTTTTCTGTCTTATTTCAAAATACTATAAGTTCAGGAAAACATTATTTGTATTGGAAAAAGGCAAAAATAATTTCTGAGAAATGGAATATGACATGGTTTGCAATTTTTGCAGTGATTATGTTGCTCAAACATCAAAATGAAACCCCTTATCTATAACACAAAACAAATAAAATGAGGAAAACCTACAGTTCCACAACATTTTTTTTAAATTCTTTGACATAATTTATATCTTGAACAATCTGGCTTTTCCAATTTAAATTACTGCAAATAGATTCACAGCAAAGTTAACATCTGTATGTGTTTCTGTAACTTAACATCAAAATCTGTATTTGGAAAGCAGAAATAGGTGGATCATAAACCAAATGTGGGTGAAAATATCCCAGAATTCCTGGTTTCTGAAGTTGTAAAAATGTCTCTACAGTTTAAAAAAAAAAAAAAATCAATATCACTGCTCAAATTTTGATGACACTATTGTCTGTTTAAAGTGCATTATCTGCATATATGAAAATAATGCATCTGTATTTGGTTTCATTCATCCTTCAAATTCAGCACCATCAGCAAACCATCGGTGTTTTTGATTCTACCCCCCAAGCAGACGACTTGTGTTGGGCTCAGCAGGAGTCTGAGAGCTCCCACCCCTGAAACAACAACCACAGCCTGTGGTCCATCCAACACCAGACTGCATTTGTTCAAATACATGCTGAATTCCACAGATTCACAAAAGACTGAGACATAAAAAGATCAAAGTGTGGAAACATTCCTGTGTATTGAGTTCACTTGTCAGCGTACAAAGACATCAATCATGGCCTCGATGGAGGCCCGGTGGTCTGCAGGGGCGTCATGTTGCAGTCTGGCAAACACGTCTCTGTGCTGGAAAATTGCTGGTTCATTTGTGTCAAGCTGAAATTTTAACGCTATTGGCATCAAACTCTAACACAAGTTCTATATTCACAGTAATGAAATGCCCATCCACTGAGAGCAGCAGTACAATTTGTCTTCTTTTTTTTTCCCCTCAAGGGTCGACATACATTATATTATAAATTGTTCATTTATTGGACATGATGAGCACTGAACCATCTCAAGCATTATGATAGGCTGTGCCACAAGCTTGGGTTAATAATGACTAATGTAATATTCATGTCCAGGAAGTTCCGCTTTGCATGCATTAGCAGAATTTGAGAATCGTGTACATGAGAATATCTTGAAAAACGAGCATTGCACCACAAAGATGCCAGATGTTGATTCCAAATAATTTGCCCCCAAATTTAACTCTTGAGTTTGTTTCTGCCAAATGTGGCTCTCGGCCTTGTGGCTAAACCACATAGCCTTTCATTTACAAAAGTGGGAGTGTTTATGTGCTGTTACAAATGACCTATGGTTTGCTAGCTTTAGCATGTGTGTGTCTGTGTATGTGTTTGTGTGAAAGGCTCTCAAGTTTCTTGTGGGAACCTCTTGCAGAAAGCTGCTGGGATCGACCATCCTGGACTTTTAGTTGCTGACGATTAAAAAAGTGAAATGTGAGCACATTCCTGAGGGTCAAGGTAAAGCTGCTGGGCTACACAGCTGAGGGTTACTGAAAGACGAGTGCTAAGGAGGAAATTAGTCTGGGATCAGTCTCTTTCTGACACACACACACCACATGCAGGCTGATACAGTGCAGAGGCCATGAACCTTCCCGACTCATAAAATTATCCCCTTTTCTATGTTCAAGTAATAACAGTTGACCACAGAAGTTCTTGAATACTTAAGTGAAATTAACAAGCAGAAAGTGGAAGCTACAAAGTCCATTATAAGTTAGGGTGCATTCAAAATTTAACTGAAGTTAAGTATGGAAGAACTACCTATTTGCATATCAAAAGTAAGAGTGTTAAGTATGCACACTGTTCCTAATGTATACATAGTATGTTAGGGTTGTAGTTTGCAGGTGGTGTTGGTCTAAATATTTTAGTACTTTAATTTACCACAGTGCATGATATTTCATGTATATCATATTTTGCATATGAAATCTTAAGTTGCAAAGTAGCAAGTAACTAAAACTTGCAGATATAGTGAATAAAAAGTATATTTCTCTTTGAGATGGAGCAGGGAAAAGTACAAATGTGACAAAATTAAAATACTCCAGAACAAGTATCTAAATATTTGACTTAAGAACTGTACTAGTTAATGTTCTTTCCACTGGTAGTGAACCGGCAGAATCTTTGTTAAAGTTAAAGTAAAGTTTAATTAAAGTAGCACAAATGTGCAGCGAGTAGACGTGTGCCCCAGATTTGGAATGGGAGTTGTGTTATCGGGCTGCGGGCTGTGAGAGAATGACAGCTGACAAGCTGAGAATGGGGGGGGNTCTCTCTCTCTCTCTCTCTCTCTCTCTCTCTCTCACACACACACACACATTATTTTTAGCCCATATACCCAGTGTCTTTTTCAATGTAGAGATGCTCACTACACTAGAGATGCTCAGAATTTTCCATAAAACTATAATGTGTTTCTGTGTAATGAGAAAACATTAAACAAAATACAACTGATGATTAAACTCTGTGTGAAAATGTTAGATTAGCTTTGTAAAATTTGAGGATATAGAGTACAAGGTGAGTGATTTCTTTTGCTTAACAAAAGCAATGCAATATTCATTCTCCATCACACAAAACGAAGAAAAAGTCAAAGAGCAGCACTTTGGAATCGGAGAGTTTAAGTGTTTTGTAAGTTAGAGAGGAGCCACGAACGTGAACTGATAGTGTTTTGATGGATCTCAGGGCCTGAGTGTCGTGATCTGCCTGTGAGGGTAATAGGCTACGTTGCCTTTGTTTATTTATTAAAGACACTGATGGATTTGTGGCACAGATTTAGAATCACCTTAGCCCACAGTTGATGCAGGCAGCGACTTGTTAGTGTTGACCTGGATGAACCTGTTTGTCAGAGTAGCACTTTACTGTAATACAGAGAGGAAATTCAAGAGCTGCAGCTGAAAGCAATAGCTTGATGTTTATATCTTTATATCTCGCTGTTCTTAACAGGAGATTTTTACTTGGATTTATTTATCAGATTACAATAGTAAGGAAAGATTACGATCTCGAAATGGTTAAATTTTCTTCTGAGCTTATATTTTTTGCATTTGCCAGATTGAAAGCAATATTTGGAGCTGCACCTGTTTGATGGTCCATCGTAGGATACAAATTGTGCAGACAGAAAAAAACAAAAAACAAATTGTCATCGAAATCCCTCTGTTACTTTTTTTTACAAATGCCAGTGAATAAATTTTTTATCTTTGAATGAATTTTAGTTTGGAATTGCTATAAATGAATATACATGGCCATATCTCATAAGACTGCTTTTTCCCTTTTATTGCGTTGTATATTTGTTATTAATTCTTGCCATTTGTTGCTGGAAGTTTCATCTTCACACCAAGAAAAAAAGGTGTTTCACACATCAACATATATTCACAAATTGTTGCAAAAAGACTAAAGTTAAGACACGGAGTGACATTGCATTCAGAAAACAGATTTAATTTACAAAGAATTTTACAGTGCACATGACACAGAATCAGTATGTAAGGTTCTCAGAGCCCTAATGAATGAATAACAACAATAACAGTGCGGAGCATTACACTTAGAGAGCTGTAAATAAGAAATTAAATGATAAATTTACATATACATACTGATATATGACCTCTCAGGCAGCGCCTTATGGCACAAGTGCCCTAACACAAACCGTCTGTGTTTGACCTTCTGATCTGTGAATGTATTGACCTGAATACTGAGACACCATATGGATTGGCTGACTAAGATGCTGAAAAGACCTCAGGCCTAATCCCTGCTGGCTATGTCGACAAACTGATTGAAAGGAAGAGTTTTAAATATTAAATTTGAGTATCAGATTGTCCTTGCATAACTGGTCCTCTAAATGAACATATGAACTTGAGTAGGAGCAGGCAGTGTCATCCATCTTCCTGAGGGGATCTGTGAGTGGAGCTGGTTTGTTCTGGACTCAAAAAGAAACACTGTTTTCATATGATACAAGATAAAATATTGAAGCACAACTTCAGTGGTGTTGCTTACATATTATTGTAAGAACTGGAGTACTACTGTGACATTTATCTGTGCAGGAAAATCATGCAATGGGATATTTAATGTCTGTTATTGCTGTCGTGTTTTGTTGCTAACAGATATATACAATATTTCTCATTAACATAGAGCTATAACTCTTTACCCTCAAACTCTCATCCACAAAGCTTTGGGAGGGACTGAACCCTGCCATTCTGATTTGTTGTGAGTCTGTGGCAGATAAGCTTTATGAAATGTCTGGGTTCCAGATGGCACTCAGCCTATACTATTTTTACTCTCCCTGCTTTCTCCAGGAGGACTGACAGTTGACTCAATATGTCTACATAGCGGAGACAAATATGAGCATTTCTCATATGACAGCATCTCTAACACGCATTACAATGACAAGTCTTAAATTTTAATGTGCAGTGTTTTATGGTGTAAACTAGTCATGCACTGTATTGCTTCATGTTTTACTAGACAAGATGAGATGAGATGAGAAGCCTGTAAACTGTCACATCCATTTAAACGTGGCAGTGTCTCATATTTTCCCATTTAACATTCGTTCATTCCCTGAGCAAGGTGAATGTGACTGGCTGGTTCAAGTAAATGCGGGTTTCCAAAGCTTAGTGTCCAGCGAAATGTTTCGGCCTTCAAAAAAACAATATGACTGTGTTCACTGGCAGTGCGTTTAGTAACAGCTGTGTGTAATATCACTTATAAAACATGTACCCATGCAGCCCAACAGTTGGTGTTCTATTCATAGATAAGAAACAAGTGTGATATACTGTATGAGAGTCTATGTGATCTGAAAACAGTAGATTTGTAATAATGCAAACATTTAAAGGGTTTGTAAGTTGTCATGGCTTCATTAATAATAATAAATAATTAATAATTTATTAATGGGTGCCCAGATTCTGAAAACCTCTCCTTTGGCTGATGTATATCCTCCTCACATGATAATAAGTCTGCAGTTATGTTGGTAAAGAGTTCTTTTGCTACTTTAATCCACCAAATTTATAGCTTAATAAGTGTTTCAGAAATAGATTTTGATCTGGATGGCTTATAGCCCTTTACAGAAGGTAAGTCGTCAAATCGTCCATGGGAGGATTTTCCTCATACATTAAGAATTAGAAAAAGCAAATCAGTTTATGCTGGAGGAGTATATACGATTTCCATAACCTGTCACCTCTAAAGTTGTTATTATTATGGGTTTATTATCCATTTATATCACTGAATAATATATTGAAATTTAATAAAGCCATACTTACAACTTTTAAAACTTATCATATGTCTTATTAGAAAGTGATGCCAAGATGTGTCCTGGTGAAAGCTGAGTAACTCAAAGAGACTTAATGAGAAGGATGTTGATTTCGAAGTACCATCAGATGTGATATCAAGGAGACCAAAATATACATGAGCACATGAAAACAAATATATCAGTAATACAAAACATATAGCTTAAATCTTTAAGAAGTCATCCAGGACCCGTCCTGTCAAATTCTGCTGAGTGTGCACACGCATATGCACAACAAACAAGTTTTAGGTTTTAGGATTGTCAGACAAACTGTTACCCTGATAATCTCTTGATTGGAGGATGACATGTTGGAGTGTGAAGTTCATTATTTCAATTTTGGAAGATACTGTATGGCAGTCTCTCATTCATTCCCCTCCGGCTAAGCCAAATCCCCCAGCACCTGTCACTCTCTCAGTCTGGCACCCCTGGCAGTCTAAAGGCCTGAGAGTCACTGTCAGACCCACACAGCTGTGTTATAGTCAAACAAGGGATGCCTTTTCTCCACACTGCTCTCCGGCTGTCTGCTATCTAAATAAATCCCTGGAAATGGCTGCAGATGCTGCTGCTGGTAGAACTGGGGACATTGAATATGATTCCTGTCTGCATCAGCTACATTTGGGCAAGACCTGCCTTTGCCCTGATGTCCGCCTGCCCAGAAGGGAAGGTAGAAGCTGCCTTTGGAGCTTTTAGGAATCACTTTTTTCGGCCTTTTGAAGAGGTCTCCCTCTGGCAGCTCCAGAGCCATCCAGCCAGGCCTCTCCTTGAGAAGTTTGTCCCTGTCAGGCCGGACGCTACGCAGAAACTTCTTGAATATGTTTGTGGTTAGCGAGAACTTCCTGCAGATCTCCTGTGAGCGGCTGAGTCGGAGAGGGTGTGCTGGGGTGTCTGGTCTCTCCACTCCTCCATTAGCTGTCCTCTCCTCTCTCCTCTTCCCCCTTTCTTCTTCCTCACCCTCTTCCCTTTCCACCTCAGGCAGATCTAGCCAGTTGCCCACTAGATCAGCGAAGACATTGTCCCCCAGCACTAAGGGCTGTCGGTTGCGACTTCGACTCATAAGAGAAGAGGTCCAGTCGCCGGCATCATCTGTGCTGTCCTGGGAGTAGTCACTGTCTAATGAAGGCCCTTCTCTGGAGAGACTGTACAGGATCCCAGGTAGATCCACCACCTGAGCATGGCAGGCAGACAGTGGCTGTGGATGTGGGTATGGCTCCGGTGGAGGATTTCCCACCATTGGTCCACAAAAGTCGACTTGAGGGGAAGTGTAACCTGACCACCTGTGGGGTACAGAGTCAAGGGCGCTCTCACTTCTTACACTTCTATCACTTCTTTGGCTACTGTCACTCTCCAGGTTGGAGGAAGATGAAGATGATGTCCCCAGGCTGCTTCTGTGCTGTGACAGGCTGCAGTCATCTCGGCTGATGGTGAGTCTGCTGTCCAGTGATGACTGAAGACTTGGGATGGAGCTGAGTTCCTTGGTCATGATGTATGTCTTGCCTGAAGCTGAATCTGCTTCAGTTGCTGTGACAGGAGGAGCTGGTGAAGCAGGATTTGCAGGCCCTCGAGTGACAGATCGCTCTGAAATGTCAAAGTTCTCCAGCGCTGTCTGTACCTGAAGGAGCTTGAGTTCCTGAAGGGCTCCCATCATTGAATTCATCTGCACATGGAGGCCATCTCCTGCTTCTTTCATAGAGAGCTGCAGGCATAGAAAGTGAGCAAGAGATAGAGAGGGAGGGAGAAGTAGAGTTAGGGGGAGGAAAAGAGACAGAAAAGAGATATAAAGAGGTAAATGTCCAGTTAGATTTAACAACAAAAGACCTTGTACAGCTCATCAATCCAAGCATTTGACTTCTCAGCTTCCTGTAGGGTCTGTATCATCCATGAAAGACCCCCCTCCCCTCAAGTTCATCATTTATCTCTGTACCAGTGCAAATCCAATTACACAGCAGCATATGACAGTATCAAAGTATTAAATTAATAAAACCTCAGTGTTGAAAATGAGTCCCAGAATGAAAATTACATTGATTAGCAGCTTTTTGTGTCTGCATTGGTTAGACTCTGTTGTTGTCTTTTATGTTTTTCCAGGCTGGACACCTTTTTAAATACAGGTCATGTGACCTAGTTTTAGATGACAGGCCAGGGCCCCATATGGCCTGTGTATAACCAAGATCCTGCAGCCCATGACAGCTGTACAACAGACTATTAATGCTGTCATTTCCCCCTCCCACTATTTCTTTTTTTCTTTGTGCATACATCCATTTATTGCATCTCACTTTTCGCTTTTGCATATGTGCAGTAATCAAACACTCAACGCTTTTATCTCTCTCTCTCTCTCTCTCCNACACTCTCTCTTTTTGCTCTCATCTGTTTTGGAGCATGTGTCGTGACCTGGACTAGCTGTTTTCTCCAGGAGACAGACAGAAAGCCTTGGGCTGTATCCTGACCTGTGTCTTAACTTGTAGGCCTGACTCATTCTGACAAACCTTGACCTAGACTTTGAATCCTTCTCTTGATAAAACAACAGTTTTACCAGGACACATGCACATGGAGGTAAAGTAGCAACTGATTGATGAGTAAACCTGCCAAGAGCCCTCCCTTTATCTAAACATTTGTGGGAATAAGAGAGAAAGCATGCCAGGAATTTTGAAAAACGTGCCACAGAGTGTGGGAAAATGTTGATGAGAAAGTTACTGAAAGTCATAAAGAATGCCTTTAGCAGAATACACAGATCATCTACTATTCTTCTTTTGCCAAAAAACACTCAGACACTTGACAATCTGAATCTGTCAGTTAAGCAGTGGTGCAACTTTAGCACCTATCAAGTAAAATTGGGCACAAAACACCTTACCAACTTTCAGTACTGTCAAAATAAATGAAACATCCTCAGAAATAAAACTTGCAAAAAATTTGAGGCCAATTCTATGAAACAAATATTATAAATCTCTGCAAATAAAAAGCTACGCTGTGCATCTCCTTACCTTGTATATAAACGTCCCGTCCCTGTCTGGCTGTCTGTTGTCTGCCTGTACCTCTGTCGCCTGTCACTGCCTCTCACCTTTCAAACCGATCGGTCTGACTGCCCCTATATGTATCCCTCTCCAATGAGGGGACACTGCCAGACATGTCAGCCAATCAGCACTGTCCGTCTAGACTGTAATCCCCAAACAGCAGGGGTGGGGTCATTCAAGCGGAAACTAACTGACAATGAGAGCGGGGAAAGAAAGAGAGGGAACGGCGACAGTGAGTGAACGGGTGGTGAGAGTCCATCCAGCCTGATAAGTAGGGGGTGTGTGGGGTGGGGGAATCCCTCGCCATATGTTTAGATGTTGAAGAGGGAACTGTTGATGGATTCAATTATGGATGATACTATAAGAAGGGGGGAGGAGGTGGGAGNGGGGGGTGGGTTGGTGGTGACACTTAATCTGGGGGAAGCAGTGATTGTTTTGACCCTGAGTGAGAAAATATCAATGTAACACAACTGTGTTTGACAGTGCAGCATCATAAACAAAGCAACCTAAGCACCGTGAGAAGAGAATGTTGTTGCAGAAAATGAGGGATAAAAGACATTTTTTTTCTGGGAAAGCATGGAAAAATGCAATATATGAACATTCCTGACCTATATTTACATTAGCCTTTAGACACTTTAAATCACTCTGAGAGTGATTTGTCATGTTTTTAAGGTAGCAAATAAATGCACATAATGCGTCTAAGCATAACTTTTTTGGTAAAATAAATATTCAAATAAACCCTGAGTGAAGGGTGAAACAATAAAAGTCCAAAGAGTCCAAAAAAATAAATCCAAATATTTTTGTCTTTTAAAACATAATGTGGACAACCAAAGATCTGATGAGCGGAGATGATCAAGAATATACTTGTACAATTTTTACATATTGAGCTCTGAACAATATCCTGAATGTTGTGTAACATAAATGTAAAATATTTAACTTTATGTTTACAAAAATACATTAATATCCAAAGCACTTAAACCAGACTTATCAAAACAGGTTTTTCATTATGCATACAGTAAGAAATACTCAAAGATCATTGCACATAAACTGTAGTTTGAAATCCATTTACTACTCCGTATTACAGCTGTCATTCCCATTGAAACCTCTTGGTCACGTCACCGTGCTGATCAGTGGCATATGGGTAGGTAGAAGCAGAGGATCACGATCACATAATAACCTGCTCATGCATATGTTTGAACAAAAGACTCTCATCTCCTCTGACTTGCTAAATTAGGCAGCGAAGTTACGTGTAATTAGCACAATCAGGTTGTCTCTTGTCTTTCTTCCTTACACATATGGCCGACTTCATTATTCATAACCGCCTGTATTGTGGCAGAGGCTGGGAAAGAGTGTCTAATTATGGTTTGCTTTCATCCTCATAAAAAGTCAACAGGTCTTATGAAAGGAGGCTATGCAGAGATCTGTTTT
Source organism: Lucifuga dentata (assembly GCA_014773175.1). Classification (NCBI taxonomy): domain Eukaryota; kingdom Metazoa; phylum Chordata; class Actinopteri; order Ophidiiformes; family Bythitidae; genus Lucifuga; species Lucifuga dentata. The sequence goes on from VXCM01000426.1 coordinate 226,037, forward strand.
GTCATTACATCTTCAGGTTCAGACCTGTGTTTTCAGTAAAACTGTGCACTCTAAGATGCTGGTGAAAGTTAGACTGCTTAAATGCATTAAATTTGTTTATGAAATATTATCTACTACCTGTACTATTGCCATGCAAGCTAAAAGGATGAATCTGTTTGCACACGCTAACCAAAACACTCTCATTTAACGCTCACATGCAACTTTTCCATTATTCCCAAAATGCAGGCATTCCCTCTGTAAAACACATGAGTTGTTTACTAGTGTTTCTATTCTGAGGCAACATTCATAATTCATATTGTGCCCTGAGGAAGGAACATTGGAACAGTATAATACAGCTAAACCCTATTATTCTACCTTAGCATGCCAGCTAACTCCAGGCACTTCACCACTACCATCTCAAGGCTGAACTTTTGTGGCACAAATATGTCAGCCTCCTCAGCCTTCATTCTTCTGTCTGCTGAATGTGACTTGAAATGTCCCACAGCTGTTTCTACTTTAGGCGCAGATGTTGTAATGCTGAGCAAAGAGATGTCTCACTTTTACAATGTGTTAATCAGCTGAGGGCCTCGTTAGGACAAACATTGAGGCACAGATGTGACAGCACCTATTCCAGCACCTTAGGGTCTTTACCAGAGGAAATTAGGAATTTTACTCCAGAATTTTTACTCCAATACGTTTATCATTGCAAAAATCTTGTATCTCCAAAACATAAACCTTTAAAGATTAAGTGCGACATTATGACTTTTACATGTTACTTAAAGAACTTTAAAGAACTGACTAAACCAACACATAATCGCTCAGCTGTGGGAAGAGTCTGCCAAATTTTCAACTATGCCCATCCCTGCATCTTGTACCCCAGAGTGGTGACACATCTGGCAACATGTGGAACACCTCCCATTACTTTCCTCAATGACTCTACATCAGGTGTCCTGCTTAGGGGTCAGCGAAGACCCTCTCCAATATTTTGGTGGGATTTTCATTTTCAAAACTCACCCACTAAGAACTTGTACTTTTGATAAATGAGTACATTTTACTGGTAGTACTTGTTTCTAAACTAAATTTTAAATGCATGACTTACTTTCTTCCATTGTGATATTGCTACTATTGCTACTCTTGCTTCTGTAAATATAGGATTTGACCACATCTTCCAATAACTAATTAAATGAAAAACGGAAGAATTAGGATGGAATTGTCACTGTAGGGAACTGCTGCCCACCCAGAAAAACTGGCATCATTAACAAAACTCTTTGAAGTTCTCTAACTATTTACAGAAAGTTATTTGATCTACCAAGCATCCATTTCTCTGGTATGAAAGATCAATTACAAAACTAAGCCAAGTGAAAACCTACTAACCAAAGAAGAGGTGAATGAAAGAAGGAAGGAACTGATTCAAACAGGGACCATCCACATACTGCCCTCCCCCACTCCTTCTTCTGGCTGCAGTGATGCCACTCAACCAGATATAATTGCCAATTAAGGCTTGAATGCTTCAAAGTTTAAGAACAATGGCTGCCAGTCTTGAATTAATGTTTGGTGGAGACTCATTAAAAAGTTCTGGCCATTAAAGAGAAAATTAATCAATTGCTGTGATTCTTAATGAATGAAGCTATGGATTTAAAGCCACACTCAGAAACCTCTCAATATGCATGGAAATTAATTAAATACCACAATGCATAAATAAAACAATGCTACTCACACATACATACACTCTGGTCTGCTCTGGCATACTACAACATTTATTTATGGAGGAAAATATACTGTGCAAACACAACACACTCAGCTCACACATCCACACAAGTCATACATGCCTTACTTCAATGTGTTAGTGTCTATTTCATGGAGTGTATATGTGTTTTTGCATATTTTGGTCACACACCCTCATCAGCTTGCATTCACTGGATTATTACACGAAAAATAAACACACAACTGAGCACAGAAATGAAAATCAAGCCACTGCATGATTCCTTTCCTTAAATAGAGGCCATTCACTCTTGTTTATATATTTGTTATTAGCTGCAGAGGAGGAAATTGTGAGGCCAGGGTTATCAGAGCCAAAAGGTCTTCCTGTTTAGTAAGAGCTGGCCAGAAGCAGCTCACACGCTCCACCCTAATTAAAAATGAATGGTGGGCTGTGTGGGTCAAGGACAGGAATGGCAGCTCTGTCCTGGGGATACAGAGGGGGGCTCTGTGACTGTACTGCTGGACACACTGCAGACTACTGTGGATAGCCTGGAGTCACCATCAAGAGGCCAAAAAGGCTTTGCAACATTCAATGAAGAAATAAATCACCATGTCAAAGAGGCATTCATGCCCTAAAATAAGTTTTATTGTGGCTCTGTTGGGCCCAAATATCCTGAGGGTCATAGTAAGGAGACAAGTGAGTCTGAATTATGTTTAATACAAGATGAAAAAACAAGTGTAGATATAAAGCTTTCCATGATTTATCTACTTGTCTAATGTTTGTGATTCTGACTGAACGTATAACAACATAAAATGTGATGATCATAAAATATGTCTTCATTTAAGGTTTGACTTTATTATTAAATCTTTTTTTTTAATCTGTTGCAAAACAAAGATCATCAACCTTTTCACTGAGGGAGGATGTTATTACATTACAAATGCCACCAGCAAAAATTACGGTGCTATGGGAGACACAGGATGATTAAAATGTGTATCATCTTCTTTGGCAGATGATATTTAGAGACAGTCTGGGATCCAATCTGCTGTCATCCTGGCTGGAAATCTTCCCTGGAAGCATAACCGTAAGATTGATGCTCGATAATGCAGTAGTTGACGTCAGCACCTTGTATGTGGGCATGATAGCAAATGCTACAACTCACAGTTACAATATCAAGTATGACCTTTTATTATTTAACCCGAATCAGGGAGTTCAGATTGTGCATTCTTTCAGTCTAACATAATAAACAGTATAAAATGATTAACAGCTTCCAGTGCTAATACTGACTGTTTGCTTTTAAGGATTCCTGCATTTTTTTTACAAGGTTTTTGAGGTAGCCATGGAGTTTGAGAAAGGTTGACCTAGCAGCATTTTGTGGATTTGCCAACAAAATATCTACAAAATTAATGTCAGGAATTTTTTAAATTAAAGCTACATTAATCGATTTTGAGTGGCCTCAGAACAAGCTGACCCAGGTATTCATGTCAGGACCCAGTCCTGACATGAATACCTTATAAAGTTAGAATGCTAACATATTACTACTGCTTATTCATAGATATGGAACAACATTAACAACCCACTGATGTCGTGTTTTTGTTCATCCGATGAATTTAGGTCTAATATTCACTCACCTTTTAACTCCATTTTGAACTCCTCTGACTGCTGAGGAAAATATCTTGGTCTTTAGCTGCTAGATGCTCAAGTTTCTTCATCCTCTGTCAGGTGACATACAGTAAACCTATCACAGTCTTTTTTTTTTTTTTTTTTTTTTTTTTTAAAAGAAACAGCTGCATCTGCTGGCTGATGAGAGCAGCTAAGATTCACTATACAGTACATTTGCAGCTGTATAACTAAAGCAATAAGCTGAAAGCTAAAGCAGCAAGTGACCCTTTCTCTTTGCAAAGCAGGTTTAACAACTGTAACCATGATCCTAAAATCCTATTTGTTTTTTTCCCATTTGCAAGACAAAAATGGACCAAATATAACTGAAGGGATGACAGTATTTGTAGACAATACTGACCTAAACCTTAGTCAGAGGATTACACATGACATATAATCAACACCTGCATTTTTGTTTAGTCCAACAAACCATGGAGTTTGATCATAGACCACTGACGTCACACTATTCCAGTAGCATCAGAACCACCACAATAATTTAAAGTCAATTTGTACTGTGATTTCACTTTTTCCTCTCTGTAAATATTATAAAGCAGTCTGCAAAATGATAAACAGGCCTTGTGAAAGGTTATTGGTTCAATCTCAAACAATCCATGCAAACCCCACAGCTGCCACGCAGAGCCCAGCCAATTTTAGCCAAGGGGAAGGAAGGGCAGGCTGAAGAATAGGAGCCATAAGGGAGGCACAGAACCAACAAGCTCAAAGCTAAACTATGGTGGTGCTTTGTGTTGGATACAGTTTTATAATGTCATGGTAACAAAGAACATGCAAGTTTGAGGCATGTGAGCATGCCAAACACCACAGGTTTGGCACTTGTGTATATTTTTCTCAGATTGCATGATCTCATCATCACTGGCTTTAGTGTTGAATTCCAGTGTGACAGAAACATGCCTCAGGTGAGTAAGGGATAAAGGATCATGCACGTGAAATTCACCACATTGGTGATAACAAAAGGTTTGATTTATGCTTTAGATGCCGTTATGCAGGTGTGAGCCCTACATTTAGGCAGAATGACTCAAAGGCATGTCAGCATTTGCATCTTCAAATCCACACAGGAAGAGCTTATGTACTTTCACAACTCTGTCTGTTGTATGAATAGTGAGCTTAACATATTTCATTGTTACTATTGTTATGGAGCCTTAAAATGTTTTGTAAAGGAACAAATGGAAGATGATAATCTTTTTTCAAACTCTGATTTCAGTTAGTTACACATTGTAAGGAAAATGAGAAGCGCCGTTTGCTTCTTTAGTGATACATTCTTACCATGAAATGCAATCTGCCAAGGTTGGTTTTTAGTGCACTGGCTGTGGTCAGCAGTTGGGAGAAATACTTTGTCAGGTCAGAGGTCAAAAGTTCAAGCTTGACCTAACACTACCACACACAGACTGACCCCTTCTGAACTGTGACATGATGTTCACACTTTCAGGTGACACTGTTCTTTTTGAGCTGCAGAGTGTCAGGAAATGTGGGTCTTAAGGTCCTGACAGCCGCTCTACTGTGGATTATTCAGTGCACAGTTTAATGTACTGCAACATTCCACAGGCATAGTTTTTTTTTTTCTTTTACTATGAATCAGAATTGTTGAGAAATAGTCACAGTAATAGGGAAAAGCTAAATTCATCAACTCAGTCTGGAGAATGTTATGTATGATCTGATTTGCTAATGAAAAAGGTTTGCTGTCCTCCAGTGATCACTAGATGAAAATCAGTCACAGTGGGAAGAAAAGTGCCAACCTTGGCATAGACACCCATGTGCTTTCAGAACAAGACACTGCAACAGATTGTGTCCCACATGGTCCTGTGCAGGGGAGGCTGCCTCACATATTAACCTACATCTGCTAGCTGCTCTTCTGTTTGATCTCCAGCATGATGTGACACTTATTATATTCCCAAACTTCAATATTTCAGCGTAACACAACATGCCCACCTGGCATGAGGTGCACTATCAGTGCCACTTGACAGACGTGTGGCTAAATTAGAGCATCAAGAAGTCACACAGATGATCATGTTGCCATATTGGGCTTTTGTGTGGGCCAGTGGCTGTGAAATAGATCTGTCTGCTTTGAAGATGATTCCAAACTGAATGTGTGCCAGTTAAGGCTCCTTTGAAAATGGGTCTGCAGTGTGTTACTGCCAAAACATTTTGGTGTGAGTGAGGTTACAGAATTTAATTTTACATTTCAAAAGAAGAAAGTACAAGATGACACTTTAAATTTCCCATGAAATTGAGAATTGAACATATTAAATGAGGGAGAATGACACAAATGAAACACTAACTGCCAATTCCACTGATTCTCCCATGAACACAGTAGTTCCATTGGATGATTATATTTAATAACTAATCATAATATGTAATAAGTGTAAAGAAAATCTGTCTAAAAATCTGTTTTTTCCTCCACAGTACACACACTGTAAGCCTCATGTAAGCAAAGACCCTTTTGAGGAGAAAAAGGCCGTCTTTAGGTCATTAAACTTAAAACATCTGTCCCTGATGCGTGGACAGGGAGAAGGATATTTACACAGGCCTAAAGCTTTAAGCCTACACGAATTAATGCGATTTAATACACACACATGCAACCCAACACAAAGGGAAAAAAATATTATAGAATATTAAAGTCAGGAATACAGGAATTTGTCCAGACAAATAATATTCACAAGAAGCGCCAAACTTGGTTCTATTTTAAATATAATTATTATTTAATAAAATTATGAGGAAATTTAATTTAAATATTCAAAATATATAGTAGTACACCGCTATAACACCCCACAATGCTGCTGTCCGATCACAATAATATTTAGGCTACAGATACACACCAGTTCTTGCTTCAGTCGCCTCAGACACGCATCCATGTTTTTGCATTCTGGCTTGGAGAGCTGCTGTTCCATTTTGAAATACAAGAACTTCAGCTGAAACGCTTCATCAGTCGCTGTTCAGTCATCACTATCAAAACTATCACACGGCCAACAAAAAAAAAAAAAAAAAAAAAAAGCTTTGAGGAGAAAACAATATGGAATTGATGCTCAGATCCTGCTGTGGAATCCGCGCGTCTCAATCTGACGTGAATCCTGTAATGTCTATATATATATATATATATATAAAACAAACAAACAAAAAAATAAAAACCTCCCGATGACGGAAATGTGTTTATTCCTGCAAATGATAAGGAGGTGGTGAAGGCAGTCTGCGTGTCTCTCCGTGGCCACTGCTGGCTGCTGTAAGCTGGTCGTGTGTAGCTCAGCCCGTTTTCTCTCTCTCTCTCTCCTGTTTCTCATTCAAGATGAGCGCTTACGTTGCTCATCCAGTTTCCTCCAATGAGTGAGCATGCCGCAAAAATCCCATTCAAACTGGGATACAATAGGATCCATCATTTCTTATGCACTTGTGAGATTTTGCAGCAGCTGCATGCAATAATTTCACTGAGATCAATAAAGCTCAGTCATCTGGAAATATATCTGGAATCTAGAAAAATTAAATTTCACAGTCTGAAACGAGGAAGTTTACAGAGGATGTCTAATGGAAAGCCACAAAACCACAGCTTTAGTGAGCTCACACAGGAAACACCTGAGCCACAAGCTTTTGTTGTGTGACCCCAATATAATGCTTTATAGCACAGCAAGGAAGAGCTCTGTAAACAAATGGTCCAGTGTGGAAGTTGTTTATCAATCCTTCTGTCACATATAGATTTGACATTTTACAGGATGTTGCACAGAAGCATTTTCTCCATCCTGAAGAGGCCAGCGTGTCAATATGAGATCTGGTTTACAAGTCAGCAACATGCTGCAAGGAAGGAAGAAAATTGGGGTAAATTATATAAAGTAATGTATTCCCTGTAGGTTGTCTCCTTTTTATGACAGCACAAAAAAATCTGACGAGGAAGGTCTTGAGGTAAAACTGGCAGTCATTGAAGGTGTGCACCTCTTGACTTCCTTCTCCTCTGACCTTATTCCATCTCAGTGGGAACTATTGTCATCCACAGTTTAATGTCAGGCTTAATACTGGTGATGAAAGGATAAGGGTCATAATAATCCTAACCGTATCTGATGGACTCATTTTCAATATACAACACAATATAAAGCATTTTTTAAAATCCTAACAATTCCATTTTTCTGTTTTTACTTGGTTCTTTTGCTTATTACTTTGAGAAGACAGATTAATGAAACATGTAAAGATAGAAGTATAAATTTGACCACATGCACATTACAACTACATATGTAGAGACAAAATATGCACATATCAAATCTAGATGCTTGCAGACACAAATCCATGTTAATTATGTCTACCTCAGTATCAAAGTACCATATTCAAAAGAATCTACATGCATCTAACTGTGAATGTATGACATTATATCTCTGTCACACGAAAGGCAAATGATGACATGAGGACTGATTAAAAGTTAAGCACACTGAAGTAAAAGACTTGTTGGGCGATTCTGAAGAATTGTGATCCTGTCCTGCAGCTGTTTCTTGTGCATGTGCCCACTTCCCCCCAACTGTCAGCAGGAACACACTGGAGAAGCACACACACTGTATTAGGAAGCGTCTCCTGGTGTCAGACCACCAGCTGGACATTCACATTCAGCAGCAACTGTCTCACTCTCAGTCCACAAGATTCTTTTATGTCAGTGTTAAGACTTGTTTGGTTGTCATGAAGTTTGGATGTCCAGTCCTAAGATGAATCGAAACATCAATTAAAGAAAAAAGTAGTTTTACAAATCCTAACAATGATACCATCCAATATAATATGATTTGTGCTGTATTTGTTTCATAGAAATCATTCACACTGTGTGAAAAAGTCACAGAGCAATGCTTGGGTTATAAGCAGATCGCTCCTGTCTGAACAAAATAACCTAAAATATGAAGCTAAGATGTGCAGGCCTGATTTTGGTGTGCGAAATTATTCTTTTTGATGCCAGAAATCTTTCCTGCTATACTGTATGTCAGCACCATTACAATGTTGAAAGGTAATTACAAAAATGAAAAGCTGTTCTTTACCTCAACAGGTTGTACATCTGAGCTTTAGTTTTGAAGAGCTCCTCTAAAAACTCAAACGTTCACAAACCAATATTAATATTCAAGGTTGAAATTACTATGAACTTCAGGAAGAGTCACACTTTTCATTAATAAATAAAACGTACAGTAAACAGCAGGTCTATTCATGTTATTGCAGTACAGTGTGGATAAGGTCTGATCTCTCTATTGTAGTAGTGAGGATAACTGAATAAGATGACGACGATGCTTTAATATTTTAGATCAAATAATATCAGATGTACGTGCAATCAGTTCAGCAAAAAACATGAAAATATAATAAATATGAAGAAAAACTCTCAGGATATACTGAACTGCCAGTTAATGTTATAATATTATATTATTACATAAACCACCAAAAGTAACTTAACAAAAAAGGGACAAATAAAAGACTTAAGAATGGGAAGCATAATGAGAATATCATAACATATCTTGTTATATTATTACTCTATAAGTTTTAGTACATCATCAGTCAAATGTACATTAAAACCTTTACTGTGAAGTAATAATTGCTAGATTACGTAGTTATGTAGTTATTATGTAATGATGAATGTACATTATTACTTTATCTGATGTCACTATGCCCAGGCAGTGTAAAAATGCACTAACAGAATGTATTCATCATTTTTTGATAAAATATTTAAACTACAAGGGCTATTTTGTTACATTATTATTACATTACCACACGTTACTGTAAGGGAAAGTCATAGGAAGAATATCTGTATGTATAGAGAGTTTAGTTTTCAAACGTGTTTTCATGTTTTCAGGGTCCTATAAACGGTCTTCTCTAACATTTACACTATTAATTTTAGTATACTGCCATCTAAAGGTCACAATGTGGTATTGCAGGGTATCCATAATTTTTTATTTTTTTGTCTTTCTTTACAGTATCATGAAATCTCATTCACAAATTATAAAACTGTTATATTTGATATACATAAAAGTTTGGAGCTATAATATGTACTGTATATCCGTTATAAATTAATTTGTCATTACTATCTTGTTACACAAACATTGGATAAAATTTGACAAAGATCTAATTTCTTTCATGCTCTGCTTGAGTCATAATAATTGAATCGTATCATTCTGTGAGTGGGATGTTTTCTCTGTGTGCAGAGTTTTCACAGTCATCATCTCCCTCAGTCTGACTCACACAGACCTTCTGTCTGATGACATCAGCCACACATCCACTAACGATGCTAATAAGCTGTGAAAGTTGGAGATCATCAGAATGATGATCTCTTATGTGGTCATGAACAAGCAGAGAGACACCTGGTTCAACATGGTGCTGTGAAAGATGGGTTTAGTCAGCAAGATGAATTGTCTTGGATTTAGTGATGCACTGTGTGGGGAACGAACAAAATCACGCCTCCTTTCAAGACTTCAGTTTGGATTTTTTTTTTTTTTTTTTTTAAATGTTGAAGATGGTAATAAAAATGACAATGTGAGTTTAGCATGGAAGCAGAAATATGAGTCAAATCAATCCCACAAGATTCAGAAACACTTTACACTGACCTCTGTTCCAGTTTCTTAACCTGTGTACCATTTAGTGTTTTGGTTTGACACAGAATAAGATATTTGATCAAATACCAGTATCAACCTTGGTTAGACTCCTAATGTGTCACATTTTGTCTAAAAAAAAAAAAAAAAAAAAAACTCTTTCAAGGAATTTGAAACTTGTCTATAAATCAATACATTAGCATAACAAAATATTATTTACAGTAATATGATCAAACGTGAATATGCAATTCTACAACAAAGATTAAATGCACTTTAAAATAATCTTCGACATGGTTACAGACAAAACTTTATTAAAGTGCTGTTTAACATTAAAAATCAACATTTTGACATGGTGTTCATAGATGAGCAATGATGCCAATAAGAGGCAATTTTTGTGCTGAAATTTTATTTTACTAATTGCCTAAGACATTTATTGAGATATTTTTGTGTAGGATGTAATTGCTTAATGACTATTTCTAATTAACTATGTATTTATTTAATCAGATGATCAAAATTATTAACAAAATCTCAAAGAATGTGTCCATTGATGTTCAAATAGTGAACTGTGTGTTACAGTGCCACCTAGTGAAGCATATGCACACTGACATGTAAACAAAGAAGCATTCTGAATAAACTCAGTCTATTGAATGACTAAGAACTTTTCAGGTGTGGGCTGTTATGAAGCATCAAAATTCATAAACCTTCAAAAGAAATGTACCTCCAAACTTTGGCTTTGGAAAGGTGACTTACCACTGTCTTTTATAAAACAACAATAGTAATAGAAGTATAAAACATTCCTGAGTAATTTAAAAGTCTGCATTTTAATAAGAATCATACACAAAGCTATGCTTATATCCTGAGTATTACTCAGTAATTTACTTTTACTTAACATTTTACTTAAGTTACATTGATTGCAAAGCATTATAGCATAAGAAACAGGACACCCTAAATTGAATCTGGAATCTATTTCATTTCATCTAGCTTGACCTTTGTGCTCTGCTTTTAGAATTGCAAGTGAAAGAGAAGGTGACCATGTTCTCCCCCCAAAAATAAGTCTGAATGTTGCTTTTTCTGTAAATTTTAAAGTTACTCCACACATTTTGTAGTTGCGTTTCAAAAGAGCAAACAGGCACTGGGTGGAAATTTTAGGCTTTGTAGAGACTTGGCTGCTATAATTAAAATATCAGTGGACATCTTTCAGTAACAGTACTTGTTGCATGTGCTGCCTGCGTACATCTACTACTGCTGCCTTTTGCAGATCTATATTCATAAACAGGAAATAAGAAAATGTACATTTTATAGGTCAAATACATATTAATTTTCAATATGTTCCCTGTTTGCAGTGTCTTCTTTTTCTTCTACTTAGAGCTTGTAGATATGCAAGTATGTTACAATCTCAAAAGGCACATGTAATGCTTCATTTATAAAGTCAAAATGTTTCCAGAAAGCGTTTTACGTGTCGTTTCATGCAAATTACACAGCTGCTGACACTAGCTCAGGTTTTACATTTCAAGAGGTACGCCGAGTCTTTAGGACAGTAGCCATCTGGAGAAAAGAAGCCATTATCTTTTAATGATACAGGAGGAAGATCAAACACCTAAACATATTTCACAAGCAGCAGCAACAAGCTCAAACTGCCACATTTAAAACTCCAATATAAATCCTGCACGTCAGTTCAGCTCAGTTTAGAGATGTTTTATACGGCGTGAGTATTGAATGTGTTGTCCATGTATAGATCTTCACATTGGTGACAAGAGAAGGAAGAAAGACAATGTATGACTGTGGTGGCAGATTTTAATTTTGCTCTGACACTTCACAGTTATTTTAACAAACAAACTGACAAAGTATTGTAATACACAGTAACTGGACAGAAAAGAAAGCTGAATTCAAAAGAAGACTAAAGAGATAAGAAACAACACAAACAACAAAGCCAAGACATTTAAAAAGTGACCTCCACAATGCCATTTGATGTCCATCATATAAAGACGTGTAATCATAGTTTAATCACACTGGAGTGAATATTGGAGAGCTCTATGAAACTGGAAATAGCTCTAATGTATAGATACAGTACCAGTGGTAACCAATGAACGCCACAAGTAAGCAGCATGTTTGGAGGGTCTATACATTTTTAGCAGTGAAAGAAAAAATATCTCTAAGATTTGTTTTGTTTTTTTTTATATATATATATAGCAGCATTAAAAGGAACTACTATTTTTTTTTCCTGTTATAGAAGATAGAACTGACTGTTTTGGCACAATATTTTCACCTTGGTTTTTAAAACATGATGAAATACAGAAAAGGAACACAAAATTTTCAGTACAGCAAAAGCAGCTTCACTTGGCACTTCATAATTGGAAAACCTATTAAGTTAAATCATGGTTTACACTGAAGCAAAAAGAAATAAAGACACATGAACATGTTTTTAACCATAGCACACTTTGGCAAGAAGTCACAAAACTATTCCAAACATCGGGAATCTATGAAATGAACATTAGTGAGAATATTCACACAGGATTAACCAGGGAGAGTTCACTTTCAGCCATAATCATAATGCATCTCTTTGTTCATCCTTAAGTTCATTCAACACAACTTCTATAAGTAGATTGGGCATAAATTTAAGACTTTATTAGCACCTTAAACCTTATTCAGCTTTGCTTTCTGGGGTATATTGTTAACATGCATTAATTGCAACCTCAATTTTTAAATCTTCATGGAAACTGTTTAATTGTTATTACTCTTTGTATGAAAAGCTCATGATCATTTCAAAAGGAAAAAAAAACATACTTTCTGAACATAGTCTGCAGTGACAGATCTTCAGTGACCATCAGTTTTACTCAAAATGCTGCAGTAAAAGCAACTTTTTCAGATACCAAAGAAAAAAATGAACAGATCTCATATCTCAATTATGATCAGATAATGATTCAATAATTTAACAGAACTGTGGCTCACAAATGTTTTCGACAAAGTAGCCACCAACAAGCCACTAACTCTGCAGAAGTGTTCAGAGTCATCTGGTGTACCACCATGGAGAGCTCCAAGTACCACTGGTGCCACACTTACCACAGTTTGAGAACCAGTAATTTATCAAATTTGAATTTGTTCTTTTTTATTTTCATATGATGTGTGGCATTTTACAGGCTGCACTTCTCCCCCTGCTGGTTTTCCTGTTTTACATGAAGAGAGAGAAGATGACATAAGGTTTTTGCTCTCAAAACATTCCACTCAGCCACTTTGGATGCCTCAAAATCAAAATATCACACACAAAATCAGCTTCATATATTTACATATCTCACCAGTTTCTCTTCATCTTCAAAAATACCAAACTGATCATCAAGTTTTAATTTAGCTTTAATTCTCCAGTTCCTATTTGTTCTTTGAATAAACTGAATGTGAACTGACCACGTGACAAAACTATCACAATTACATAAACACAATCATTACAATGTAATTGTTAATTTTCCTTTAATCATCACACAAATCTTTCACTTTAGGGTAATTTTGTGGTCAGATTGAGGGTCTTGACCCATTAGGTTGAGAATTGTTGCCTCATCACAGTATGACATGAACACACTTCAGCTCAGTTTCACAATGACGACACGACGGTCAAAATGACACCTTAAACATACCAAAAACAAAATGCCTTCCTGTGTTTGGTTTGAATCTTTCACATGATGAGCAGATATGATTTTTTCTAAATCAGAAAGTACAATTATACAAATGTCCACGCACACACATACACACACACTTATGATGGTGACGATGCTATTAGCAGTATGACACCAAGAGCATCAACTACCATGATTCTTCAAATGATGCTGTGAAGAAATCTAGAATCGTGATAATTCCTTTTTTTTTTTTGTGAAAATACTTAAGACAACACATAACACATAACAAACAAGACCAATCAAATTCAAGTAAACAGTCAACAGATTTCTTCATCTTTCTTCAAATTCATTTCAGTTGCCAACAGCATTTGGTGATACATGTTAATTGCACAGTGTCTTTCAATCTTTTTCACAGTTCACGCTGCTAAATGTTAGAAATCATTACAAATGCAGCAATTCTGTCCATGTCAACGTAAGTGTGATTCTCCATTCATGTTATGTTCAATCCAGTTCCTCAATAATTTCCACAATCTTCACATCATCTGTTTTACTCTGCTGCCTTCTTTGCAGTACAGTACTCATCCTGTTGACCCTCTGTGACAGGACAAACAAGGTAGCATCACCTGCTTCCCTCCTCCTCCTCCTTTCCTTTCTACTGCCAAAGTATGTTACATCTGTCAGCCAGAGAGTCACAGAGCAGAGACTTTCACGATGTTGCTGCCAGTTGTGCTTGTTGTGGTCTGAATGCTGGTGGGTGGGGGGTGACCCAGGGGTGGGGGTGGTCTCTGCTGTGGGGGACCATGGAGGCCATCACCATCAGGGGTAAGGGTGGGGGGCGTTGGGAGGCTGATGATTGCCGTTGTGATCTGGCCACAGTTGATCCTGCCGCTGTCGTCAGTTCTTAGGTTGAGTATGGAACGACTGAGAGAGAGAGAGAGAGAGAGAAATAACTTGGATCCAGTGGGATCTCCTTTTTTTGTGACTCCAATTTGAAGATGAAATTCATTTTCAAACTTGAAACAGTGACACTTAAAGGATCATACTGGCGATTCTGCATGTTTGAGTCCAATATATACAACTTACATATATGTTATGTTACTGACAACCAATTTCCAAAACATGAAACCATATTTTAGTTTTCCTGTTATTTTTCCAAATCCCGTAATCTTTAAAAATCAAATGTTCAGCTGATACATTCATCTTAAAATTCAGTGTTTCGCCTTCTAATACTTATGCACAATTGTAGAAGGCACAGTCATTTAAATTTCTCGGTAAAAGCCGTCTTCTCCTCGGACTATATTTCCTTGGAGACATACATTGTCTTCTGTGCAGCTCTGTGTTGGGCTGGTTAAATAAAGTTACTTTGACAAAACACTTAATAGACACACAGTGTTCACTATGATGGATTACTTATCCCAAGCGTGTTTCAAGTCTCTACACATTGATTTTAGTAGTGTACTGGAATGAACTGAAGGAATCTGGAAGGTAGGCAAAAAAAAAAAAAAAACNAAAAAAAAAAAAAAAATACCATTCCTGTTGTATATTTTGGAAACTGCTTGTCAATAACATAACATGTAAGCAGTTTGTACATATTGGGCTCAAACATGCACTATCACCGGTATGGTCCTTTAAGAACCTATCTTGCCAAACACAGCATAAATACATATGGCCCTGATGCTGTTTAGTGTTTGTCCTTTAGTTTCACCTGGCGGTATGACACGGCGGATCACCACACTGTATGTGGATGGCACTGAGCTCCTGCAGAGGGCCTTGGTGAGTTGGTGCAGGGTGGGCCAGAGGCATACTGGCATTGGACAGAGGAGAGTTTCTCTTAACTCTGCGGCTACAGCAGGTACCCATGGAGCTGTCATGGCTGGATATAGAGGGGCTGCACGACGGGTAGCTCTGCAGCGCTGTCTCTAGACAGTTCTGCTCAAACGTCTGCTCATCCACAAACTCGTGAGCCTGCAGAGGATAAGTACACAGGAGGATGTGATTTAAAATGGGCAGAGAGGAAAACACAAGATTTAAAGGACCATACTAGCCATTTTGCATTTTTGAGCCTCATACATTCAGTTTTCATATGTTATGTTGTTGACAACCATTTCCCAAAGGATAAAACCGTATTTCAGCTTTCCTGATATTTTGCAAAATCTCTNTGACAACCATTTCCCAAAGGATAAAACCGTATTTCAGCTTTCCTGATATTTTGCAAAATCTCTTATATTCAAGTGATACACTCACCTTAAAAATCGATGTTTCCCCTGCTAATAGTTACACAGCCTTATGAAGTCACAGTTGTTTAAATTTATCAATAAACGCAGGTCTTCTTTTGGGACTATATTCCCTGGTGGAGAAATGCATTCACTCTGCGCTTTTTATTGCGCTTAAAAGCTAAAATTGCAAAACTTTGAAAAAAACCTGAATACACGTCTTGTTGGCGATGATGGTTTACTTATCCCAAGAACGTTTCAAGTATCAACAAGTTGATTTTAATAGCGTACCAGAATGAACTGAAACCAGTGGCTGTCTGGAAGGTAGGAAAAATATTTTTAATTCATCGTTCCAGTAGTATGCTTTGGGAAATGATTGTCAGTTACATGTATGAAAATTGAATATACAGTATTAGGCTCAAACATGCAAAATAGCCAGTATGGTCCTTTAAGTAAAAGCAAAGACAGGGACATGGGACGTGATGCCTGAAGTGATATGATTTCTAATTGTAAAAATAAACAGTTGGCACCACAGTAATAACTAATTAATAGTAATTATAATAAGTTGATGATAAAACTATCATGTAGAAATTCATGGCACATTTAGTTTTACTGGCTGACTGGAGGCCAAAACCATCCTCAGGCACTGTTATTCTTTGATGCAAATATTTGCTTTTTAATACCCAAGGCTTTGCCAAACATAGTTAAAGTAAAACTGTTAAAACATATACTGTTTCAGTGTAATTAAGTACATTTGCTCAGGTATTGTGTAGTTTTTAGGAACATCTATTCATCATTTCACTACATTTAATTGATAGTGTAGATGCTTACTAGCCATCATAAAATATGATGCATTTTGATATCTTGCTTATCAACATGGATGGCCAGGATCCAACCAAATGGGTCACAAAATAAACCAGGTGCTGTTAAAATGGTTAACAGGAAAGGAAAACAGATTTCTGCTACATCACTTTTTCTATTATTTGCTTTTTGGAGGGGGGAAATTCTGGATGATTTTAACTCTTCAGACCCTTTTGGAACGCAGGACTTGTAATGAGTATTTCTATTTTGTGGTATTTCTACTAAGCATCTGAATCTTTCTTTCACCACTGACTTTAAGTTCAGTGACTCACAGGAAATCATAATCATCTTGTGCACACTTGGGATCAAATTCAACTTATGCACATCACGTACTGAGAAGTGTCAGAATTGTCATATAAACATTTTGAGGCATATTTGCTGAGGCTCCATTTCTCACATCCAACTGAAGCATGAATTTCACACACACACACACACACACACACACACACACAGAGAAAAACATCGCTGTNCTGAAGCATGAATTTCACACACACACACACACACACACACACACACACAGAGAAAAACATCGCTGTCACAGTGACAGATATTTGAGACATAAAACTCCCTGGAGACTGACGTCGATTCGCTTTGGAGGATGTGGGAGCTGCAGGGTAAATCAGTATCAAGTACATGCTTCTGACAAATACTGTTGTCATCACAGATTAACTCATCACAAATTTCTGAGGAGTGACATAAAATGTTGTTACTGCAGTATGATCCTTCCTTTTTTAATAATACAACAGAGCTAATGATAGTTTCTTACAAATATATTGTATACAATATTAGTGTATATATGTACACATAAGCATAAAGCGATGGAATAAAAAATGCAGAAATGTCTGATGTACTCACAGTTGTTTTCTCCAGACAGTGCAGCAGGTGGTGGTGTTGGCTCTCCAACAGAGAGATGCTCTTTATCAGCTTTTGCTCATCCTCTTCTGTACCCTGAGCAGCCACACACACACACATACACACACACACACACACACACTTGAGCCTGATGCTAAAATGAGTCTTGAGTAAAGAGTTGGGAAGCGCACATTGTCATCAGTAATATAAAGAGTCAGTGATGTGGAGCTTTCGTTCTGCTTCATGTGCCTCGTTCTGAAGTCAACAACCTCACTTCATGCATGTTAATTTCATTCTCATTTCTATGATGGTGGTGGCCAACAAATCCAACTGTTTGCAGTCTAATAATTTACTGTACTTTGGAGCTAGTAAAGGCAAAATATTAACCACATTTGTGCTTGGTATGAAACAGTCTCTTGGGCTGGGTTATGGACTATATTTTCTAATATTTATGTATTGTGCATGATGTAAAAAATATATTAGTTTACTTCCTTTTGATGTTTGTAAGCAGAGTAAAAAGTAGTTTTATTTAAGCTTAGTGAGCAAAAATACATTTATTGTTATTAGTTTATGTATAGGAGCCACTGAACAATATTTGATGTTCTGGTGAAGCTACTGAATTTGTTTCTGTAGTAATTATGATTAGACTGAGCAGGTGATTGGCGCTCTGCAGCCTTTTCAGAGCCCTTACTAGCCAGATTGTTCAGGGTTCCTGATAGGCCTTCACAGTTACCATAGTGACCCAGGACCAAGGTCCCACTCTACTTCACCTCATCTGGCAAAACCCACCGCCCAGGATGAGGACAAAAGGGGGTTGGGAACAGCAGACATCAAACTAGGAAGAGCAAATTTTTTGTGGGCAAAGCCACAAAAAGTACAATGGTAAGGGATAGATCCGGTTGGAAGAGGAGGAGAAGGGAATACAGGTGAAAGGCTGATTTAAGTTGCTTCAGACAGGTAAAAACAGAAGAATTAATTCAGATACAGAAATAGCTTTTGTTTTTCTCCAAAGTTCAGTCTCCAATAAAGCTTAGACTCCAAGTTATCAGCGTAAAACCTGAAACAAATGAATCCTCTCCCCACAGTCTATTCCTCTGAAGATCTGTGTAGAAGGTGATCCAGTCTAAGAACTCTCATTCACATTCCAGACACATGAACAAAGCCTGATGATGAAGAAAAGGAGAACACTGCATCTTCTGATGTCTCTGTGGTTGGACTTCTTTTGAAGCTCTGCCATCTGCCAGAGGTCCTCACAAAGAGGTTATATAGCCAAAGATTGAGACAGGGCATTGGGGTTTGAAGTTTGAAGGTCTTTTTATGTAAAGTAAAAGGTTGATTTGCTGCAGTCTGTCTGAAATGCAACCCTTATATTCAATGCAGAGTTAAAGTCCTCATTACTTTTTCAAATGTAAATTAAAGCTAAATTGAAGTTTTGTCTTTAAAGATGAAAAGTCAATTATTCTGTGCTAATGATTTTAGATTTTTGTTTGTTTGTGTGTATTCTGGCAATCAACGGGAGTGACAGCAGCTACCTGATTTTTGATAGTCGGGCTACCATTTTGTTAACATTTAAATTACAGATTGTACCTTTAAAGGAGCACACTGGTGATTTTGGTTGTTTGAGGCCAATATATACAACCAGCATACACATTATGTTATTAACATCCATTTCTCAAAAATATACTGCTAGAGTGGTAAAGGTTTGAATTGTTCTTCCTACCTTTATTGGTTTCAGTTCAGAAATGTGCTTGAGATAAATAATCCATTACAGTAAACAACACACCATTATTACATTTTTGCCAAAGTTACTTAATTTTTGTATTTTAATGCAGTTAAAAGTATGATTTGAGAATTTTTAGGGAATATTCTTAGGAGAAACAACTGCTTTTACCAGAGAAATTAAAACGACTGTACCTTCTACTGCAGGCCAGAAGTTTGAGGCCACCCCCAGGTTTAAAAAAACAAATCAATACACTGCTTGTTTCACAATTTATTGCACAGGAAATTACAAAAATATATGAATTAATTATTATATTAATTAGTATTAATATAATATGTATTATAATAATTAGTATATAATATGTATTATAATAATTAGTTTTCAAGAAGAATTTATCAACAAGAGCACATTATGTAGCCACTATGGCTTAAGAAATGATTTTTAATGAAGGCATGCCCAGTCTGTATTAGTGCACTTGTACTCCAGTTGTGTTCCAACTCCCTTGCCCAAACTCCCTTGCTTATGTGTTTTAACATTCTATGGGGTGATGGAGAGTAGGGGTGGGGGTGCTGAAGAAACTAGCTGCTCTGTCAACTCTCAATGAGGAGCCCCGTGCCATGTCAACCCATTGTTGTCATGGAGATGACGGGACGAATATGATTGGACCAAACCAAAGCAGAGTAAAACATTCTCACACAGACAGTAGAGCAGTCGGACATTCGGTTTTGCTTAATTCATGTCTGCCTTCTCCCAGATCATTTTGTGATTAACTTGGCAGTCTGGTCATACGAAATCTAGGGGTGGCCTCAAACTTCAGGTCTGTAGTGTATATTCAGGTGTGCGCGTTAGTAGGCAAAACATTGAATTTTAAGGTGGGCATATCACCAGAACATTTAATTTTGAAAGATTAGGGGATTTGACAAAATAACACAAAAAACTAGAGTGCTTTGGAAAATTGTTGGCTGTAATGAAACAGGTATGCAGCTATTGGGCTCAAACATGCAAAACCACCCAGTATGGTATGTATGCAAACCACCAGTATGGTCCTTTAATCTCTAGAGAAAATCATTAGTCTCTGTCTCTAAAGTGAAAACAATGTAAGCTGCCCCCCCCCCCCCCCCNAAAAAAAAAAAACCCTACAGTTTAAGACAGTTTAAAACATAAAAGATTAGCAGTAAACAAATCATCTTCGACAATAAGCCTCTGATGTGGTAAACAACCAAAAAAAGAAGCTCTCAGGGAAATTGTGAAAAAGCAAACACGGACCTCCTAATCAAACTATAGGCAATGAGACAACCAGCCAATCCCGCCCCAAAACCCACGCAGTAGCACTGTTTGACAGCAGTGACACCGCCATAATTTAATGTGCCAGGATGGACTGGGGCANCAGTAGCACTGTTTGACAGCAGTGACACCGCCATAATTTAATGTGCCAGGATGGACTGGGGCAGCCTCATCACACACACTGAGAGGGATGGGGTCGCTCAGCACTCGCAGATGGCATTTATATGATAATTCTAATCACTTCCAGACACCCGTGAGCTTTCACACTGGACTCGATTAGATCCAAATGGATTTCAGTAACCATCTGCAGGATAGGGAGTGTGTCACTGAAAGCATGAGTGATGGACTAGATGGAAAGGATACAGGCAATTTGCTCATGCATTACCAAACACATTTTCCATGGTGGTGACAAGTAAAAAAAAATGAGTGAAGGAGACCAGAGGCAGGTGGATGCTGACGCTGAAAAGTACAGAGAACAGCATGCAATTTAAGGTTCTGCGATTACAAAAGACAAACATTTTATAACCATTGAGAGAAGGACAGAGACACTGTTTTTGGTCTCCTAGGCAGCTTTTACTGAATCCTTTGCAATCTGTCCTTCACTTTCTCATTATTTAGTTGTGTAGTTTTGAAGTTTGAGCCACTTACACAGACTCTTTTTTAATGATGTAGCTAATTATCGCCCAAGAACGACACAGTAAAAAGTAAAAACCTTTGTTGTCTGAGCTTGCCAGTTTCACAGACATGGATTAAATCAAGTCTCAGACTGGAAGACAAATAAGAAAAGTGCTCAGTGTGATTCCAGCAGTTTACACTGATAACACACTCATGGAGGATTATTGGCATAACTCTTCAGGTATCAGCCCAGCCTAAATAACAGCAATGCAATGAGTCCTACTTTTTCTGCTTTTTATAGCTTCTGAGTGACTTTAAATTGTCCTTTGGTTAATTATGGAAATAAATGTTTGTCTCTTTGTGTGTCTGTTAGTGTTAATTGTGTGAATTTGCTGTTTCTACTGAACAAAAATAATTGTTAAAAGGATGTTTGGCAAGGAGTAATATAATTATATCTCACACTGAATGATAATTTTCTCATTTTTAATACAATTTTTAATGAATGCATCCATAATGGATTTTGCAATGACTTCCTTGGTCATCATTAAACTAAAGCGTTCAGAAGGTCTGAGGTGTTTCTTACCGTCAGCTCCAGCAGTTCATTGAGCAGTCCTTTGCATTTGCTCTGGAGGAACGCGTTAGCATTGCCGGTCTTGGCTATTCTTATCCTGGTCAGTCTGGCTTTCTGGGCACGGAAAGCAGAGCAGGTCAGACAGAGCAAAAAGCACTGAGGGTGAGCAGAAGGTCAGAAATGATGATTTAGTCATCATTTCAATCATGTCATCAACACAGCTGTGTAGTAATGATCACAGCTATATAGACTTTGATTATTTTATCTTACAGCTATCTTTCTTTGCCCCTTTTCCTAGCTGAAGCATTTCAAATTGATCCTTTCAGAATGGTGAATGCTGAACCTTAACCATCAATAATCAGATAAGCTAAATAAAGAATGAGAGCTGTACAGAAACCAGGAAAAACGTGAAAACAACATCAAGTGCACCACTAAACCACTGATGAAGTCTATTAACGACTAAGTGCTGCAGCACTAATGGATAGTTTAGAGTATTAGTGCTGATTCTGCCCACAAAAGGCTGAAGATTTTACAACAATGCAAGTGTCCACTGAATACAAAATGAGCAAAGTTTCATGCTAAAGTTTCAGTGTTTCCTAACTTAATCCTTAAAAAAATAATAATAAAATAAAATAAATAAATAAAAATGGGTGGAAAAAATCAGTCTTGTAATATTTTAGAGAGAATTATTTGAGGGAGAGGGAGAGAGAGAGAGAGAGAGAGAGAGAGAGAGAGAGAGAGCGCCACTGGTCGTAAGGATGTGTCTGTAGGATAGAGCCATGCCTCAACTGCGTTTGGACACATTTGGGGTTTTTAACCTTGTCCTATTGCACTCTGTCCATTATAAATGTATTTCAGACAGGAGACAGAGTAATAACTGCTTCCAGACATGAATCAAAAGTAATGGAATTGAGCTGGATGTTTCAGAAATAGTCTGTCTGGCAGTCTGACTGGTACATACATAGTATGTAAAAAAAAAAAAGAAAAAAGAAAAAGGAGAAATAAAAAAGCTAAACTGACAGTATGCAGATCCTTGTGCATATTTGTGTGTGTGTGTGTGTATTTGTGTGCATGCGTGTGTGCAAATAACTATGTCTACGAAACCTCAGTTATTATAAGAAATTAAGGAAATTGAAAGTGACTGCGTGAATGCACTGGCATTTCTTTAAACACACTGTTGATTATTAAGAGCAAAAATAAAAAGTTTACTGTAATTTAATCTAATAACATATAAAGGAAGAGATATAAAAGATGAGCCATTCCAGACTTTCAGGGCCCTGATGACCTACCTTTGCAATGTTTTTAAGTTGATTTAAAACAAGACTTAACTATCTTACTCATGTGATGGTTAAAATTTAGGTTGGAATCAAATGCAACACAAAGGCTTTTTATTAGTAACTGACACTTAGGATACACAATGAGAATGTTAGTTTTATCTGACTTTGTAAGAATTTGTTGCCATCCAGTTAGTTATATCTGCTGCACAGTTTGCATACAGCATTCCAAGATCTGCAGGATTTAAGGAAGCAAGGTCAAGGAAAGTGAAACAGGACCCAGAATTGTCCCTTGTGGCACACCAAACTTAAGTTTTGACAGTGAAGAGACATGTTTGATTATAAAGACACAAACTTGCCTTTTGTCCGGATAGAGAACCATTTTAGAGCTGTACCAGAGATCATGTCAAATGCTGCAGAACTAAACCTGAGCACATGCCAGCATCCCCACTCATCAGGAGATCATTATTTAGCCTCAGGAAGGCAGTGTCAGTACAGTGATGCTGACAGGAACCAAATTAGTGCTCACTGTTTCCCAGAACCCTAAGATGTTGCTTAGCAACTACTTTTTAGCAACTTCTTCACCAGTACTTTGGAGACAAAGGGCAACTTGGAAATGGGATGATATATCTAGGGGACTGGAGTTCTTTAGATATGATTGAATATGCTAATGAAGAACTAACAACTAAAAGTAACCAAGGAGCAACAAAATGAAATACCTCCAAGATGAACTTTGTAGGAATGAAATGAAGTGTGCTGGTAGAGATTCAGTTTAACATGTTTAAGCAAAAGTTTTAAATAGGGGATAGCAGCATGCTGCTATCCCCTATTTAAAACTTTTGCTATTTATATCTCATCATTCATATGTTATTAGATTAAATAGCAATCCCCGCTATCCCAGTGGTGCCCCAAGGTAGGTGGCTTTGGGGGGGCAAAACTGGACATGGACCATGCTAAAATTACTAGGCACTCCACTGACCCCCCCCCACCACCTGCCCCCCCACCTAACTAGTTTGAAAAAATTTCACAACCTTTAAGGCTGGTTTATGCTTAATATGGATATGGATGCAACAGAGGGTGTAGGGAAAATGTGACATAATTGCAGCAAAAACAACCTGGAAGCTGCTTTTGAGAGTCAATTGCACGGTCGCTCACCACTCAAATTTTGAAACAATGTGGATGAGGTTTGTGTGATGTAAATGCGCCTTCAACTGATAATTGACCAAGCCAAGAGGTGACAAGGAAGGCGAAGTACATTTGGTGGAGG
>VXCM01000428.1:0-28813 GCA_014773175.1 Lucifuga dentata
AACTTTATGAATAGCTTCCTGTAGTTTTTTAACAATAAACGCTACATTCCTTCCTCTCTTCCATACCGCCTGCTTCTGCTTCTTCTTCTTCTTTTGTTTTGGCGGTTGGCAAGCCAGCTTCTCTTTCCGCCCTCTTCCGTCAGTTCCGTTTTGAATACGATACTTCCTGTATTAATAAAACTATTTTTTCTGTATTTCTGGCTATCAAAATGGGTTCTGTGGCGTCATTTATTTAGCAAAACTTTTATGTAAATTATTAACCCTCTTTTTTTACAAGATTTATTTATTCCAACATCCCAAAGAAGCACAGAAATAAAGAAAGCTAACGCAACAGCTAACGCAAAACACTGGACTAGACCGCGCATGCGTGGAGGCGGCTAAATTCAAAACTGAAGTCGTTAGCATCGCGTTTCGTTGACGTTCTCTTCAATTTGCTGTGTTGCAGCTCGACTCAGACCTGAGCGATATGTAAACAATTCTGAGTTTAATAACAATTACTAAAAGCAAAAGGTGTCCATTTAATACTTGCAGTTTTCAATTCATAACAAGTAGGAGGTAAGTGTTGTGGCTTTATGCTTATTTCGTGTTCACATTGCAAAGGCTAGCTAGCTAATGCCAACAAATACAGTAGCTTGAGCTATTAAAACAAATTAGCGTAACATTAATATGAAGTAATGCTAGCAAGGATAGAACTAATTAACTTTAAGAAGATTTGTGTCATTATTAGGGAGAAACTGATTTAGTATTGATTTAACCGTTTTCTAAGAAGGCGAGCTTTGTCGTCCAGTTGGTTTGCTTGCTGACACAAAGGGAATTTAATAAAATTAATCAAAATAAATATTATATTAAATTTTAATACTAAGCAACACAAAAGCATATCATGAACAAAAAAAAAAAGTGAAAAGAGTAAATGAAACTGAATAGCAATAGTGATAAAGTGTTCTTATCCCACATTATAGGTTGTTGTGTAGAAGCTATGTCAAAATGTATCTTGTACACAACAGCATATATACATGCAAAATGTAATTAAAAATATATAAAAATCATCCCCAACTTCCCAGTGTCTCGCTTGTCTCTAAAATGCTTATTCTTACAGTGATACTGAAAAGAGGAAACCTGAAAATCTTCACACTGGAAAACCTGGAAGAAAAAAATGAATGGAAAAAATTAAGTTTTTGTTCAATAAATGACTGATTGCAAAAGCTGTTATTTCTTGTAACAAACACTGTTGTTGTATTTTCACAGTTGAAGATGGAGCCACTTGACCCCGCAAAAAATGAGTAAGTCAACTTATGGTTACATTGTTCTGGAGAGAAAAATGTTTGTGTGCTTCTGCATCTAACTTCAAACTAAAATGCACCACTGTAGCTACAGCAAAAAATCTGTTCTTACAACTGGAAATACATTAAGCCACATAATAATATCCCCTTGCACATCCAAACACGCACACACACACACATACACACCAGATCTTAATAATGTGTTTTGTGTCATAGTGATACCAGTGGGTTCTCCAAGCGGCGAATATCTTCGGTCAGTGTTAAACATATTTTTATGAGCAAAGTATATAACTTTTATGCTACGTACAAATAAATTACCTGTAGAAGATGGCCTCTTTACAACTGTTTCTCATTTTCAGATTTTAAAGGCCCCGCGGAAATCCATCAGATTCTCTGACCAAGAGCAACTGGAAAATCCGGTAAATGAGCTGTTTGATTGTAACATACGCTCACATGTGAATGTAAAAAAAATAGGAGGAGTTTTGTAGTAGTGAAACAAGACACTTTCCATTTTACTATTATTGTCTGATTTCATCTTCTATCTTACTTTCAATCATATCTAATCATACTGTAGGAATAAAAAGTGTTTGTGTGTTTTTGTGTTATTTCATCAAGGTGGAATTTACCAAACCACTAGAAAGGAGGAATTCAAGAAGAGTCAGTTTTGCTCCTGCCAATGATGTTCTTCTGTTTTCAAAGTAAGATATTAGAAAAATTGGAACGTCTTCATTTTCCACAAAGATACAGATGATTCAGCTTCTTACAATTTATGTTTACAGGGATGTGAAAAATGTCTCTCCTGCCCGAAGTCCTTTACAAGAGTTAGTAGCTAGTAAGTATAATTAAGTGAGCTTCAATGAAGAAATATCTCTATTAAATCCTATTAAATGTGCCTAAACATTTGACTAAAACATGGCATAATTTGTCTCTGATCCCCAAAAATAGATTTTACTCAATTTTTTTTTTAATGTTTCCATGCATTGTTTATTCCACAGCAGCTGCAACTACGGAGAACAGGTAAGGTGACTTGATACTCCTGGAGTTATTTAACAGGACTGTGTTTATGATGATAATCTTGGATTGTGATCAAGTCAGTAAATTGAAATCCTAGAATTTTATAGAAACTTCAATATTGCATATTTTCTTACCTAAGAGTCCAGATGGTCGTCACTGAAAAAGGGATTCAAGAAATAGCTGGTAAGCAGTCAAAGCAAATAAATAATATTTCAACTTCAAACATTTATTACTACTAGGACATGAAGTTAGTTGGTGTGAGAGAAGAGGAGGCAGAGGATAGGGTTAGATGGAGGCAGATGATTCGCTGTGGTGACCGCTGAAGGGAAAAGCCGAAAGGAAAAGAAGAAGAAACATTTATTACTACTACTATTAAACTAGATTTCTCACATTTTGAGTTGTCCTTTATTAAATTACCTTCTATAAATGTAGGAATGGAAACCTTGTTGAATGCTCCTCTTCATACCTCTCAACAAAGACACAAGGTGAGCTTTAACACATGAAGTTGCTGTTTTGTGCTTTTTTTTTTTTTACCAGGACAAACAATGTTGTTATTGCAAAACAATGATTTTAAAGGGCCGTGCTGGTGGTTTTGCATGTTTGAGCCCAATAAACACAATCCACATATACATTGTGTTACTGCCAACCATTTGCTCACGTAGAACTGTGCTTTAGTTTTTGTGTTATTTTGCCAAATCCTCTAATCTTTCAAAATCAAATGTTCAGATGCATCCACCTGAAAATTCAATGTTTTGCCTGCTAACACCTATGCGTAATTGTAGACGGCATGGCCATTTTAATTTCTCAGTAAAAGCAGTCTTCTTCTGGGACTGTATTCCTTTGGTAGAGAAATACATTTTCTTTCATGTAACTCTGTGTTGGATTTGGTTAATTAAATAACTTCAACATAAAATAAGAATGCTGTTTAGTTCACTAAGTGATGCATAGCTTATCTCAAGCACATTTCAAGTCTCTACAAGTTGATTTTTATGGCCTACTTGAATGAACTGAAACAGTTGGCAGTTTGGAAAGTAGGAAAAACAAATATAAAATGTACTGCTCCAGTAGTATGTTTTGGAAGATGGTTGGCAGTAATGTTATGTATATGCTGGTTGTATTTATTGGCCTCAAACATGCAAAATCACTGGTAAGGCCCTTTAAGTCCAGTGAGCCTGGAATGAATAACAATCATACCTGTACTTGAACTGTCTAGGAAAGATCAAGAAGTCTGCAAATGTTCTTTTAATGATGGCCTCCTGCTGTTGAATGATTAAATGTCTGTGTAATAAGGCTAATTAGAGATTTCATTTTGAAGCTGATTTTTTTTTAGTGAGTATGAATTTTCATAAAGTGATTTGTCCTCATCAGGTGAACTTTGAGGATGACTATGGAGAGAAAGCGGTGATGTTTACTACCGACGATGCATTTATGGACCTGACCCGCAATCACATGATCAACACTGCCTCTGACTTAGATTCATGCTCATATTTTCCACGCCAAAATACTGACACCTTACCTGCTTGTGGAGAAAACACAATGGTGTTCACTGCAGGTGACGCGTCCATGGATGTGACCCAATGTCATACTGTAAACATTACAGGATATGATTTGGATCTCGGTTTTACAAGCTTCCTGGCTAGTCTCTCCAAACCAAGTGTGTCCGGTATTAATCCTGCGATCAGCAGAATGGCTCCTACCGCCGCGCCATCCAAAGAGACTTCTGACCCAAATGCCGTCCTGGCCCAGATTAAAACACAGAGGAATGATGTGGATAAAGAAAATCAGGCCTCACTCTTTCTTTCCTCTATGATGGAGAAACCTGTAGCTAAAAGCAGGAAGAGTGGAGATCTGTTTAACAAGAGCGCAGTCTGTCCAGAAGATGCTGACATAAGCATGGATATGACCCAGGCTCAAACAGGCCATATTTTAGGATTCACAGGTGCAGAAACACTGGGGTCATCCAGTGTTAAAGGTATGAATAATCATAAACCTTTGAGATTTTCTTTATGTTATTAACTTAAACCAAGTAATCCCAGATAATTTTTTAAAAATCTTTTTTAACTTTTTTTTCCCCTTATATTTATTTGATATCAATAGTTAGTATAACGTGGATTGAGTTACTTCTGTGCATGGAATTTGCTATGTAATTAAGACTGTAACTAACAATCTTTAATTATTAATCTGTTGATTTAAATAACTGATCATTAGGTTGAAAAAATGTAAAAATAAATAAATAAAATTAATCTTTTAGGGTAACTATTTAACATCTGTCCAGGGACTACAGATGAAAAATAACCATTGGCTGATTCTGGCTCATTTACAGGAATGTTTATTAATGTGCATTGTCCCTGTTAAATAAATCAATAAATATAAATAAATAAATCAAGAAACTGTCCATTATAGGTTACCACAGCCCAGTGTGATTAATGTGTGATTAAATTTAGTTTTTAACTTCTTAAATTTTACAAACTGCAAGTTTGCTTCTGTATTTTAAGTTTTTTGTTTGGACTTTATATATATATATGTATATGTATCTATATATATGTATATGTATATATATATATTTTTTTTTTTTAAAGATGAAATATGCTTTATTGTTGCAGAATGGGAAGAAAAAAATGACTTGCATATTGTTGTACATACATACATACAGTATATTGAAACAAGTTTTAAATTTCTGTCCAAATTTTATTTCACAGTAGTGACAACTACTGATAAAAGGTAAGATCATTTATGCTCTCAAATAAATCTCCCTATTCCGACACTTTTTTAGTTTTTTTGAGTATTATATGACATTTTTGAACAAACCAATCTAAGTAAAATCTTTCAGAATAACACAAGTTTTATTTTATTTTCTTGTCTAAAGGGTCCAGATGTTAGTCCGTGAAGAAGGTAGGCAGAGCAACTATTTGCAGCTTTTCTTAATAATTACGTTTGTGACATAATAAAACTTAAATTATATTCCTATTCCAAATTTAGGTGTAAAAACCTTGCTGAGTCCACCTCTACACGCCTCGCAACAAAGGCACAAGGTTAGTGTCACATTTCACTTTTTAAAATTTTTGCGTTCTAAGGTGCTTTAACCCTTCAAGGGACATAATTTGATCATTTTTGCTGTTGTGGAATTAAGTTAAATTTGATACAGTACGTTGTCTTTCCCTCTTCAGGTCAACTTTGACAGCCATGATGACTGCAGAGAGAAAACAGTGGTTTTCGCTGAAGATGATGCATTCATGGACATAACTCAGGCTCACACTGTAAACATTGCCAGTAATTCCCAATCTCACACTCTTCTTCCACACCAAAACTCTGGCATTTTACACGCTTCTGAAACAATGGATTTTGCTTTAATGTTCGAGAAACAAAAGAACAAGACATGTGATCAGCCATCCCTGTCGGTGCAAGGTTTGGATCCAGGATTTAAAGACTTCCTGGCTAGTCTCTTTAAATCAGGTGTCTCCAGTGCAAATCCCGCGATCACCAGAACAGTACCTGCTGCTCCACAATCCAAAGAGACTGTTTCCCCAAAGGGCTCCGGGGTCCAGCTTAAAACACAGAGTACCGACATGGATAAAGAGCATCAAACTCAGACTTCTGCTTTCTTTATGATGGAGAAGCCAGTAAATATAACTGGGGGAAGAAGAGAATCATCTGTTAGAGGTGCAATCTGCCCAGAAGATGACGTAAGCATGGATATGACTGAGGCTCAAACAGGCTATATTTTAGGATTCACGGCTACAGAAGATCATCTTCAGTGCCTTTTTCCCACAAAGGATGCATACCAGCATTCTGACAACAGAGTGTCGAAGACGATGAAGACGGTTTCACTCCAGCAGAGAAGTGAAGCACTGGGATCATCTAACCGTAAAGGTATGGAGAACACCGATCTTCCAGATTCTTTGATTATTACAGTTGGAACAAAAAATCTAGAGTGATAGAGTAGTAGCTAAACAAAAAAACCTTGGAACAATAATTAAAATCAGATATGACAGTTTACTAAAAGATTTATTTTTAAGTGTTGTTTCTTTCCCTGGAACTAAAATAGAGGCTCTAATAATTTAAGAATAATATCTGTAGTGCCTCAATTCAGTTTAATGATATTTAAATATTGGGGTCACATTGAAGTTGTTCATAAAAGAATTGCATCATTGAAATTGCTTTTTATTTAATTTGCATCTCCAACTTTAGGTGCAGAACCCAGGATGAATGTTCCTTCAAATGCCTCACAACAAAAAAATCAGGTGAGATTAAACATATATTGACTTTATATTACCATGTATATTTTGCAGAATCATTATATAAAAGTGTGTTTGCATTGAGTGCTCATACCTGCACTTGATGTTCAGTCAGTGATATTGGTGCAGAAATTAAACCAGGGTTACAGAACTTTGAAATGTGAAACTTCCGGCTTTGTCTTTATTAAAGCTGGTGACAAAAATAAAAAAGAATTTTGAAGCAGTGTTATTTTACAAGACACTTCTGGTTTTAGAAAGTGGGTAACCAGTTTTCTTTTTATGACCCTCTACTACTGAACAATTTAATAACAATGCTGTTGAAGTGATGTCATGAGAAAGTTGCATTTAATATGAATTCTTCTCCCTCAGGTCACATGTGATTATGGAAATGATCACAGGGAGAAAACTATGATGTTAGCTGTAGATGAAGCAACAGACGTGGTTGCCTCTGGGTCAGAATCACAATTGGTTCTTTCACAAAACTGGGAAGTTTTACCCACTTGTGGGGAGAAAACAGTGGTGTTCACAGGAAACGATGCATCTATGGATATATCCCAGAGCCATACTGTAAACATTACCAGTGATTTAGCGTCGCGGTTGCTTCTTCCTCACCAAACTGCCAACATCCTGTCAACCTGTGGCAGTAAGGAGTTAACTGTGAAGACAAGAAAGAGTCCTGCATGTGGCATGCCCAAAAACAGATCTTCATCAGCACACGGACTGGATTTAGGATTTAAAAACTTAATTACCAGTATTTCTAAATCAAACAACTCCAGTGCTAATTCTGTGACCACCAATGTGTTAACTGCTGCCTCAGCACATCCTCAGCAAACAGCTGACTCAAACAGCTACCTGGGCCAGCTCAAAACTCAGAAGGCCAACTT
Organism: Lucifuga dentata; assembly: GCA_014773175.1. NCBI lineage: Eukaryota > Metazoa > Chordata > Actinopteri > Ophidiiformes > Bythitidae > Lucifuga > Lucifuga dentata. The sequence goes on from VXCM01000428.1 coordinate 7,414, forward strand.
GGATAATGACAGTGAGGCTCAACATTTTGTTTCTTCCTTGATGGAGAAACCACAGTATAAAAGCAGCAAGAGTGGAGATTCACCTAATGGACATACACTTTGTCCAGAAGAGGATGTAATCATGGATATGACAGAGGCTAAAAGAGGTCATATTTTGAGATATAAAAGCAGAGATGAGCATCCTCAAGCCATGTCCTTCTACGCTGAGCCACTAAAGACAGCAGATGTTGATGATGACTGCATGGACATGACTGAAAGCCACACAGTAAATATTGGCAGTGGCTCACAATCACAAAATTGTGAGTTGTTGCCTACTTGCAGAGACCAAACAATGGTGTCCTCAGTAAATGATGCATCTATGGATATGACCTGGTGTCACACTGAAAAGACTGCCAATGATTCAGTGTCACAGTCATTTCCTTCTTACCAAAACGTCCTGTTCACCTGCGGAAACATGGATTTGTCTGTGAAGAGGAGAAAAAGTGTGACAAGTGGTCAACCTAAAAATAGATCTTCATTAGCACATGGAGTGGATTTAGGATTTAAAAACTTCTTTGGTGATTTTTCTAAGCCGACTGACCCCAGTGTTGATGCCACTGAAGTTGAGGCTGCTGCTACACCGTCCCCTCAAGAAACTATTGACACGAATGGTTCCCAGGTTAAAACACACAAGGCTGATGTGGATCATGACAGTGAGCTTCCACATTTCGTTTCAGCTACAGTGAAGAAGCCATTAAATGAAACCAATAAGAATGGAGACTCGTTTAACGTGGAAGCAGCACGTCCAGAAGATGATGTAAGCATGGATATGACTGTGGCTCAAACGGCACATATTTTGGTACAAACTTGTACAGACAAGCCTCCTCCATGTCTTTCTCCCACATGCGACGTGTCCCTCCAATCTGATAATTTAAAGAAAAGAAAGATGTATTTGCAACAGCAGAGCAGTGAAGTGCTGGGGTCATGCAGCCCGAATGGGATGGAATCCCCGAAACGTCCAGCTTCTCTTGACAGAAATGAAAGTAAGACCATCAAAGACCTCAAACTAAGAGATGGAAACTGTTCTTTTCCACAGAGGTTAGAGAATTCAGTTGATGGATATGCTTGCATCCATGATGCTGAGTTACCTTCAAAGACTGTTAAGAATAGGCGGTTGAGTTTAGCTGATCTCCAGTCAAAAGTGAGACGTTTGAGCCACATAGTAAACGAAACCACTCCAGACGTTGCTGTGGATAGCTGCACAGTACCTTTTTCTGAGGTGGAACATTACCTGGACGAAAAACCAGTCAAAACCTCTTCCCTGCCTGTTGGAGAGCCTGAGCTTGAAATGGGTTTGGCAGACACTGAAGATAAAACGCAACCTGAAGATTTTACACAAAGCAAACAACAATCTATTACTACTACTCCTTTCAACGTCAAAACTACACGCCTTATGTCAAGACTGTCAATGGGAGGTTTCTTGCCCAAATTCCCTCAAAGAAGCAAACCTACTAATCCAAACAACGACTCCACTCATGCAGAATCTATGGAAGAACACATGAGGACAAACACCATCGCTCTTCCTAACCATCTGGGCATCATCAACGATGAACTGGGCAATATTAATGATGAAGTACTTGGAAGTGATGAAAACTTGTCAGAAATGGTGGACACAGAGGTTTCTCAGGAAATCAGTGAGAAACAGACTCCTTGCTATGGCTTCATTGTAGATCAGGCTTTGGAGGATGATGTGTTTGTCAAGACGTCTCCCAGCGTTGTCCATGGAAAAAAGAGACCTTTACCAGAAGATCAAGCAGATTATGTGGAGGATGAGAAGAGAATTAAACCATCTACTGACGTGTCCCACAACCACGACAGTGTTGAAATGGTAGGTTAAATTATATATCATACAGTTTGTTCTTATTGGTAGAACAATTTGAAATGTTAATTTTGTGATTTTACATTTTCCCTTTTGCTTTTTTCTGCCAGGGAATACAGTCTCGTGTTATGGACTGTGACAGTAACATTACTACAGCTCTAAGTGTCATTACACAGATGATAGATTCATCCACCTCAAGTAACACAACCAGTATCAAATGTGAAGCCACATTTGAGTCAAGTAAGTTCTTATGCTCTCATATAGAAGTCTGCTATCATTAAGTTCCAGATTTTCTAATTTCCTGTTGAAATAACTGTGTTTTCTTAGACAATGGACAGTGTTTTATTAGTTGACTTTATTTCCAGCTTTAAAACAAAGTCTGTTTGAGTCCCAACTTGAAGATTGCAGCAATGATGTACAAAAGGTATATTTTGTGGCATATTACATATATCTTTGATGTGTTTATTTTTTAATATCTCAGTTGTGTAATTGTCTTCAATGTTTTAATTACAGAAGTTGGATGATGGCAGCATTACAGTGTTGGAGTTTTTTAAACTGTTCAACCTTGATTTTGTCATCCATAATCCTCGGCAAAGTATCGTTCCCGGCAAAGTAGGTCAACCTTCTTTACATATAATGATTATTGAATTATATGCAACAGTTGTGTGTGTTGGCATGATTTTTTTATTGTAATTAATTTTTGTTGTATTTGCAGCTTGCATCAGCTATAGATTACACACCCATGGATTTACTGAAAGACAGGCATATCAACCGTCCCAAACAGATGGTGTATGAGTCAAACCTGCAGGAACTCACAGAAAAAGTTGAAGGGTATGTATTCCATTCACAACTTATCAATGTGCAAAATAGCTTAACTTATCTTAGGCCAGATATTCCAGAATAAAACGGAAGATATCAAAGGTATACGAGAAGTTTCAAGTGTTTAACTGCACTCTAAGCTCAGGACATGAGAGACGTTTGTTTTGTTCTCTTTTTTTTCCCAGGTTGAAGGGCCGAAAGCGAGACCTTGAGAAACCTCTGATGAGTGTTAATAGACGTTTGTGGGAAGAGATGAGAGGCTCTTCGGAGGAAGAGGTATTTAAAAAGCGGATTCTCTCAGACTAAAAACTAGAGCTTTTCCATCCCATCATCAGGGTCTCCCCACCGTGTTTTATCGTAGAGTCGGGCCACCTTGACTAAACAAAAGCGCTCCTCTACTGTTATCAAAAGAAATGTTTCCCACTTCTACTAACCATTTTCCTGTGAGAAACTCTTGACTTAGCTGTTGTTCATGCTGTGTCTCACCCTGTGAACTGCAGCACTGCACTACAGCATAACGAGTTTTAAGCTGTAGATGTGAGTGCAGCAAAGCTTTTCCAAAACATGTCAGATTTAGCATGGAGTTGGTATATAAAGGATAATTGCAGGTATGTTTCAAACAAGGATTTGTTTTCCAATCATGATGATTATGTCAAACATCACTGATTTTGTGTGAGAGTTTGAGTGGCACTCACTGTTTCTCACAGATAACGTGGGTTTAATTTTTAGCTGTAAAAGCATTCAGTCTCTTTAGTTCAGTTTAAAAAAAAAAAAAAAAAAAANAAAAAAAAAAAAAAAAAAGAAGGTGATTAAGCATATTAATTTGAATCTAATGTAGCAATATACACAAGTTTCAGACAGCGGGTTTTATTTTTTTTAAAAAAGGATACCAGAAGGATGCATTGAAGTGTGTCACTGTTGAAAGGATGCCTTCTCATCATATTTGATATTGGCTTTGCCCTTCATAGTGTATGAATACAACAGTGGGATAATTGGGCCAATCTGATTTCATTCCTAATCCTCATAAATTTTTCAAATCCACAGCTGAGAAGTTTTGGCACAAAATTAAAGGAGAGGAACAACTTCTTCAGAAAGATGAGCAAAGTTCAGTCACATGAAATGAAGGAGGTCCTGTACTCAAATCTTGTGCAGGCTACTCTGGTAAGAGACTTTATTCAAAAATATAACATTAGGAAGCTCTTGAGCTTCATGTTATGTAAGTATGGAATGTTCCTGACAATTCTCATCGTTTTAGGGGGAGCAGCAGAAGTTGAAAGGAAAGCTTAAGGAAGCTGATGAGGTGCTGAAAAATTTGGATGTCTGTATTTCTGAATTAGAAACAGGTATGGTTACCATAGAAAAATGTATGACTTGTGTAAGATGTGATTTTGTTAAAACAGGCTAAATAACAGCTCTTTATTTGCATCTTAGAACTCGCTGCAGTTGAAGTAAACGGCTCAGAGGACAAACCAAGTTTGAAATCACAGCAGCTCGGTAAATTGTGATACCATTTGATGTCAAATTTATTAAAGTTTCTTTAATCACTTAGTTTAATTTAAGATATTTCTTAAACAGAAATGGAGAGAGTCACTCAGGCATTGGCTGATAATAACAGGTGAGTTGAGAAATATTTAGTAACTTGAACAATAATCTTTCAATGCAAAATTTAACAGGGATGTAGATTTTTTTTTACCAAAGACACAATAAATGTAGGAAGTTTTTTTGTTTGTCTTTTCTTTGTTCTTGCTGTAGACAAATGTCCGAATTGGAGATGCAGAATAAACAGAATTTGAATAAAGTGAAAAGGCTGGAAGCTGAGCGGGGGAAACTTGAGAGCCACATCTCCATGCTGGATATGTCAGTTTGTTTTTCATAATACATTTAGGAAAATCCTAAAACTTTTGTCTGTCTTACTTTAACTCTTAGTTGTTGAGGCCCTTAGCCTTTGACATCAGGAAAACTTTTAACATTGCACAACCTAGGTTTTAGCTTTCATACAATATACGAAAGTGAATGTCTTCATGTCAATTCCTCTCTTCAGGTTGAATGAATGGAAATTTGGGGAAACGAGAGACAACAGCACAGTCTACACCTTTCTGCACGACACCCTGCATCTAGTGTTGGTGTATGAAAAATCTGATGGTAAGATTTTTGAAGTTATGACCCTCAACACACACTGAAGAATAATTAAGCTATAAATGACATTTGTAACTACACATGACTTTTAAGGCTTCTTCGCAGTTGATGTCAGTAGTAATATTAAAGTAAGTTCTGCATGTCAAAGCAGGTATTGATGCCTTTAACTGCATCAGAAGTTTTATTCTGTTTTCTCTTTTTCTTTTTTTTTTCCTAAGGAAACGATGCTAATAAGTCAGAGCGGAAAGTATCACACATCACTTTCAAACGTCAACTGGATGGTGAGAAAAAAATGCAAAATTTAGCGCTTCATTGCTTGTCACTTGTCAGTGATGTGGCAGAGCACATATGAATCTCACTTATCGATATTAGCTCTCTAACAGTTTCCTGTTTGCTATTTTCATTTGCTATGTGTTTTGGCAAAGCAAAGAAGAGATGAATTTCAGTGTGTATACCAGAAATGCATGGCAATATCCGATATGCGTGTATTCGAGCTTTATCAGTGTGTAAACACAGTCTGGATACAAAAACACAGGTGTACTGTATGTCTGTGACTTAACTTGGTATTTTGCAAACAGTGGACTTTAATATTAATGAATTCTTTTTCTTTTGCACCAGATGAAAAGTCACAGTGCCATGCCCATCTTGTTCACACACTGCTGTCTCAGTACTTTGAGGGAGAAACTGCCTGGGTGGAGAAGTACCCAACGAGTACATTTGTTCCAAAGGTAGGTGCAGATGTCCTGCAGTCGTGGGTGCTGGACAACACGTGTGAAATTAAAATGTTACCTGGACATCTTTTGTCTTCTCCTGTGTGTAGCTGCTCCATGATGTCGGCCTGATAGTGAGTCGCTGTCGTCTGCTTGGAGAAGAACTCCGCCTGCTCAAACTATGGGGCGGCTTAAGGCTGAATATCCTGGACATCAGCTGCACGGACACTCGGTACGAATGACTTCTCGCAACAGTTAGCCAGCCTGCTCGCAAAATTAACACTGGCTCCTTTTTTAAGACTGAACATACATTAGTGACATTTGAGGAAAATTACTCTAGGTTATGTTGCCGATATCAGAAAAGAGGCATAACGGGATGTCCTTTCATTTCGTTTTAGAGTACACGTTGTCTTCAGCAGTCTCAAGGCATTTTGCAAGTTTGAGATCACCTTTGCTGTCAGTTTGATCCACCACCTCTGTGACCTTCAAGTGCAGAGCTTCAAAAATGTCATTGGCAGCACAACGTAAGTATGAATTTAGCACAGAGTTAGATTTGAGACACATACTATTTGTCTCTTCGTGTGGAAAGATGCACAACTGGTACGAAACCTGTTGATAGCAATATGCTTTGGTATCACACAGTAATAGTGTAGCTTAGAGCAAAAATCTCCATTAAGATTTCCTGACCACTAAAGGGGAGAAACTCCAAAACAAACTCAAAGTAAGAGTCTCATTATTAGCAAGTTCTTGAGTATTTTTCGCAAACACAGCATATGAACTGACGCTTGAACAGAATCAAACTCAGGCTTCTTCATTAAAACTCAGATATACCATATCTACAAGAAACTAGGCAGCTAAATGCTTTGCTTCCTTTCACCCTGCCATGATCTATAACCTTGTTGCAGTAGAAAATGATCTCCTGTAAATGCAAAACAAAAAGGCATTTTATGGAAATGCCCTGAAATGTTTGATTGAACAGATCACTTAGTTTTCTTTTGTATTTTTGTATGCAGTTACCATTTGATATTCATGTCTTTGCAGGCTCCAACAGATTGAAGAAATTGTGGCTTCATTTGCTCCAGCCAAGAACCTGTTGACGAAGATCGTCAAGAAGATTCACAATACACTGCTTTGTTGAGACTGGTAATGTCCAGTGCAGAATTTTAAAGATAAATAGATACAGTTTGAGTTAATCTGTCAGTTTTGATGATGGAAAAATGAAAAAAAAAGTACAAGAAATCCAAGACCTGTTCTGAATAAGTGCCCAAAACTGTTTCATTTGTGTGATACTGTTTCCTCTTGGCATCGTACACAAATGACTTCTGTGTACTTCACTTTCCAGTGACTACTTTTGTTGCTGCATATGTGACATTTTTAAAATCAGTCAATTTACACTGTTATAATAGTACATTGGTTTTCCACAGTAACAACATGCAGTTGGGCTTTTTTTCTCTTTTTAATTGAACATATTCCATCAGAGATTTGCAGCAGTGGTAAACTGTACTGCAGACCATCTTCCATTGTTTGAGACCGCAGGCTCTCGAGTTTCCACGAGATGGCGATAATAGCCTAATTTCCCAGTACTGTAGTTCTGTATAGGGACACAGCTTCATACTGAAGAAGCAAACAGCGTTGATTGGCTGATAACATGTACACACATTTATATTTGAAATAAGGTTCAACAAAATGCTGCACATGCTATATTTTATTGTGAGCATTACTGAAAATATGTGTAAATATAGTAATGACCTCCTTGTTGTATGAAATAGTAAACCAAATGCTAAATAAAATATCTGTGGTTGTAAATCACATTTTCTTCGGTGTCTTGTAAATTTTGAAAATGCAAGTTTTTTGTTTATTTTGATAATTTGATGTAGAAACATTTTCTGATTCAGTCCATGCTTCTGGAAAATTTTGATGGTGTATAAAAAGATGCAAGTTCCACCGAAATACCCAATGTATACAAAATAATTTAGCAGAATGGTTTATTTCAGTTTCTATATGCAACTATTCAGTCTTTTCCATTTGCATATATGCTTAGAAAACATTGGATAAGAATTGTTTGAGAATGGCAGAGATTGTCAAACATCGTCTTGCACTGTACAACATCTGCCTCTCAAACTCTCTTTCAACTTCATTTAATATGTTTTTCTGCAGTATCTCCCATAAATACAGATAGACTTTTCTATGACAATAGTCTGACAGTATTGCCATCAGTATTGCTACTGCCAGCACTTCACAGATTTACTATAACAGGTGTACATCTCAAAGGGAGACCAAGCAGTAGTAAGAAAGACACAGCGTAACTGCATGGCTTGTATTTGTTGCCTTTAGTTGATTAAACCCCAAAACAAAACCAAAATGAGCCAAAACCCCCTCTTTTTTGGCTACTTATTATATGTTTAAGCTTGAAAGAGTATAAAGTCAAGCCTAAAATGTTGTATGATGATAATTGTGAACAACAACTGTGATCCATGTTTATTTGCACAACCATTTAAATCCATACCTCCAAACTAGATCCTGAATGTCTCAATTTCAGTTCATTGATATTCTGGCTGCAGCTTGGTTATTCTTGAGAGGCCCTGTAAAGATGTAATAACATTTACTAGGCACTGCCAGTTCAAGAGTGGAAACCATCTCTTAAGTTTTCTGCATTCACAGCTCTTTATATGATTATGTTTTAATGAGGAAAACAGTCTTTGAAGGATCTGCTACATCACTTTTCACAACCAATTAGACCAATATGGGATTTACTGGTGTGTTTAAAGAATTTACACTTGATTCCAGAAAATGCTGTTTTCAATTACTTGCTGGATTTTTTTTTTTTTTTTTTTANTTTTTTTTTTTTTTTTTTTAATTCTATGGGCCAGGCAACATTAACAGATTTGCAGCATAATCTAAATTTCCGTAAAACATTTTTAAAGCCATTTCTTAACTTTAACCTTAAGTTCAAATTGTGTGAGTAAATCTTCTTGGCAAAGACAGGAAGGCACCAGAATTACTGGATCAAACAAAGAAACTCACCTGTGTAGGTTTTATGCTGCTATTTAGCTGCAAAAACCTCAAAAAGATGAACATTTGCATGTTCTTGGTGTGCACAGCCTATTTGCCACAGCTAAGGCATGACTGACATGGACAGTGTCCAGCAGTCATTTGAAAGGACAAACAGCCTGGGCAAAGCTGTTGTGGTTGGGGGGTAGCAATGACCTTCCACTCTTGAAGCCCACGTCAAGGGTCAAAGTGGACTTTGCAAACCATCACCCTCGAATGAGCCGTCAGGGAAGATGAGCTCCTCCTTCCTTTCCTCCCCCAGGAGCAACTCCTGTCAAACCACAGAGGATACGCAGGGTTTTCATGCAGGAGGAAATTTGGCCAAAGTGGCATTTGGGTCTCCTGACCTGAGCCTTGGAGGAGGTGGGGGTGGGGTCAACTCAATTTCATTTTGATTGACCCATCAGGGGAATTTTCATCAGTTGCACTTGCGAAACTGATTGGTTCATAATACAATATGACAATACAATTAGATTTTTTTTCTCTGATTAAGTAAATTTAATACAATGAATTCCAATTTCCATATAACTGGTTTCATGGTTGCCATGTCAATGTATATTTTTATAAATATTTCTCAATCCTAATGTGATTACCTGATTAAATACTGTTTGCTTTGAAAATACTGTACTTCTGTGGACGTTGGTTTTGGACTCCAGCCGGAGTCACTTTCCAACCAGATGCTAGGGTTTAACGCTCATACTCCACACCAAAAACACAAACACAATTACAATACCACTGCTACAAAAAAAAAAAAAAAAAAAAATTTCCTCCATCTCCTATTTCAGCACTGTCTCAACACAAATGAGTATCAAATTCTGCCAAACAACAATCTGTCGAAGAACTTTGAACAACTGGAAAAGTTCCTCAATCAGTCTGTTTCATCTTTACGTAGCTGTATACATTTTAAAAAATCTGCAAAAGCCTTATCTTTTTAACCTGCACACACTCAACTGTTATTACTGCAGGAAAGAAAATACAAAAAGCTAAAACACACCCTATGCGCATTGAGCACTCACAACAAGAAAAAGGGACAAATTGGCCAATTAAAATGTATTCAATATAATAAGTGAGTTTTTTATGTTTACAGTGTAGTAACATCAAGAGCTTTTTTTTTTAATACATTATAATGAAAAAGGTAAAACATCATTGTTTTTCTATTCTGAATGACAAAAATAACAGTATATCTCATGATTTCGATTAAATTATGTGGCCAGACATTGACACGAAACCAAAGGTCTAACACTATAAAGAAAAACATTTGGCCTCCAATAGCCTGTTTTAAATCTATTTACCCACAGATCCAATGGCAGTATTTCACCTCAGTAACCTTATCAGTGCCCTGCATTGACAACAGCAAGGAGGAAGCTAGAGGTGGTAAAATTGATTTTGGAAGATGGAAAATTGCATTGTGATTTCATTTGGATTAAATTCTAAACACACCCACACTCGCCTGACATGGAAAGAAAGAAATTACATCGTAAATAATAACTCATGTCAATGACATGTCAGCATTGATAAGCGGTTCATGTAATATTGTATGAGCCACTTTGCTGTTGTTGACAGAGGAATCCTCAGGAAAGAAGTCAAGCATCGCAAACCCTACACCTGCTCCCTTTGCTCTGTCTCAGCTGCAGTGTTGATTTCTCTAAAGATTATAGTGCTTTTGGTTGTCAAACACTCACTCCTTACTCATATATTCCCCAGATTGAATACTGCTTTATCGTAAAGATCAGTAGCTTAGTCTGATGTTAAAGATCTTTGTTCTGAGCAAAATTATTCCAAAATGGTCCTAAAAATTGTCCAGTTCTTCTTAATTTTAACTGTAGCAATAATATAACTTTTGTGCTCATCACAAATGAGCTGAGATTTAAACCATGGAAAGTGAAAAAATGGGAGTGAAGTTTTCTGAGTCTGGAATTCAGTTTAGACACGCCACGCCCNAAAAAAAAAAAAAAATTCATTTTTTGTGATAGTTCAAGATACCTATTAATCAAGCAAACAGAGCAGCAAAATGTACCTTCTTTCAGCTTTCATGTATTCTTAGTTTTTAAAATAACCACAAAAAAGTGACTCTAACTAGACATGGTGAATAGGCCACAGTATGCTTAAATACAGAGAAGCATTGTTTGCTCTGGTACAGAATACAGTAGTCATTTCTGATGGCGTCCCCCAAGACTCTATTATGGGTCCACTGTTGTTTGGGTTTACCTGGATTTCTTGTAGTGAAATTCATCCATATGTCAGTCTTCATAAAATAAATTTACCAGTTTGATGTATAAGCTGCCATAGACTTCCATTAAAGAAACAAAGGGGCAGCATAGGTTTTTATTTTGGTTACCAGAAGTGAAAAGCTTGGTTATTATTATAACTTTACTGTACATCAACCAGTGTTTGTTTTTTTTTTATTTCAAATGAGCATGGAATAGTTGAATAACTGTATCAAAGGTGTGATGGAATTTGTAAATACAGTATGTTTGATGATAAACAGCACATCTACAGTAAATGTGCAGAAGCTCTTTCTCTTACAATATATGGCAAAGTTTCATTAGTGGCTGATTAAAGACATTTAAAGAGGAATAGAATGCTAAGTTACAGTAAACCAATAACTCGCTGCAATTGTATGACTGACTGCCAACACCTCCAGTCTACAATAAGAGGCCTCCATTGTCCCTCCCTTCCTTTGGCCTTGGTAGCCATGTTTGTGCGCAGAACAAACCAGCCACCTCTTATCATAACTATCTAACAGGGCTGCTGGGGTCCAGCTGTGACAGCTTCATTCATGCAGTTAGAAAAAGAGAAAGGCTACACTGTTTAAACAAAGTGCTGCACTTTCTATACAGGCCCAGAGGAAGGACCTGCATTGTAGCAATGACACAATGGTTTCATTCTTTAAGCATTACTGCCAAGCATATAATGTTGTCTCTAAAAGAAATATGGCATGAGAATAAGCATTAAACTGTCTGCTCCCTTGGTACATCTATACTTAAGCCTATACATGTGTACGCTGAGCAGTTGTGTGTGTATTCAAGTTGAACAAAGGCTACATCACTTTTTATTACCTCTGATGAACCAAAAGTTGGTTGTACTCAATGTGAACTTCATTGCATTAAACTATGTGATCACGCAAAGTGTTACCGCCTCTGTTTCGTTTATGAATAAGTGAGCAAAATTTAGGGCTGATAGTCCACAGTCATAGTTACTGCATGGCACCGTGGGAAAATAATGTAAGGAAAGCTCTCATGCTTTAATAAAGCACAAAGAACACATGTACATGTACATTGGTGGAAACAGGTTTGAAATATCTTACTGCAAGAACAATCAATCATTCAGTAATGTCAACCATGATAAAAAAAAAAAAAAAAAAAAANGTTCCCTGTAGTTTAAGTTAAAAAAAAAAAAAGTTTTCATCTGTGTTGATGTTATTCATAGTTTTCTAAATAAAAGCCTTTATTCCAGTTGCCTTTTTTTAAAGATGAAAAACAGGAAAACGCAGACTAGTAAATATAGCGAGACTATATAAAGGATGTCCAAGGATGCACATATTTGGCTGGGATGTATACATGTACTGTATCTGAGAAATATCTGTTAAGAGGGACAGAGAGAGAGAGAGAAAGAGAGAGAGAGAGAGAGAGAGAGAGACTACGATGTCAGAGAGAGAACTTGAGATATGATAGGTATGGTCAGTAGTTCATCCTGTGACTATAAGAGGCACTCAGGTTGCAGGAAAACGGTGAAATAAAGGACATAATTACAGAAGAGGCTCTCTGCAGGGACAATCTCTACCAAACACTGTTAACTCTGTCTGTGCGTACTGGCAACCTGAGTCAAAGACAGAGGGACTGAACTATCCCTTCGGCTGTTTGCATGTCTCTAAAACAGTTGACTTCAGATGTCACTGTCATACATTCATGTCCTGCCATTCCGCTCATTCACAGACATCCTGCAGAACTGTGCAGCCAGAGCTAAGGTTAGAGGACATCTTAATTGGTCCTTGGTGGCAGGTAATTAGTGCTGACGACATGTGCTTCCATAGAGATGCAAATGCCATAGATACGGCTACATCCCAATCCTCATCCCATACACACACCCCCACATACAAATAAAGACTATGTGACCCAAGGAGTTGTCACATTCTCTGGCTATTCTTGGGAAAAGACAATAGGTCTGGCTTGTTAAAATAGGCTGCTGCTCAGCAGGGGGACAGAGAAGCTGCAGCAGCTGTTCCATAGTAAATTAAGACAGAAACATCAAGCTTCAGTGGTCTCATCAGTCTCAGAAGCCCCTAATCCAGAGGTTTTCCTGCTTCAGAGGGGGCTACTGCATCTCATTAGCAGGGGAGCGATTAATTAAAACATTTCTTAGATATCTATGGACTTGCAACTGCATTGATATCTACATAGAAGGAAAGTTGCATTGTTCTGAAAACCCATTAAAAACACATGTGGCATCATAAAATGCATTCAATTAAAATAACAGTAAATGTCCATATAAAATATTTATTTATTTACTGCAGCTTATCATATTGGTCTGTTTTATTGCAGCTTTAGTTCAACATTACCAATTACAAATGACTTATTTTACGTTATCATTTAAAATTTTTGTTTTATGTGTTGTCTTATCATTTAACAATTTTGTGTTATAGGCTTTGAATTTCCTTTGTATCTCCTCAGCAGTTGTGTCACTTTCCCTCTGAAAAGATTTCTGTGTCTCAAAGTTTCAGGTGTTAGAGTAGTTATTGCATAATAATAATAATAATAATCATCATCATCATCATCATATTATTGTATTATTTATATACCCTAAAACACCCTCTTTTTGTCTCTTGGAAGCACCGTCCACTTATAGCAAATTATTTCAGAGTAACTTCCAGTTACACAGAAACCAGCCACAATAGCTTCATTTAACCTCACCCAAATGCCATTTCAATTCTATTTGTATCCATGGAAGACAAACAAGTACCAGGAACCCCAGCAAGTTTAAAGCATTGTGGGTGAGGTGCCTATTCTCTGGTGGAATAATGATGACAAAACAGGAATTCTGACCTTGTTTGGGGAATACATCCTGGGGCACACAAGTGACAAGGGAACAGAACAAGAATAGCTTTTCCTAAAAATATAAGGGTCTGACAGTGGAGGTTTTCCATTACAATAGCCTTGAGAGTTGGGTTTTGCAGAGGAGGTGGGGTTTTCTTTTCAGGAGACAACCCTAATCCTTAATTTAGGCCTTGATTGGAAGGGAGGTACTGTTGAAGCAGCCATTTTTATCCTGGCCCAGCCATGTGCCACACACCTGGCTGCACTGTGCGTAGTGCCTGTAGATTCTCAATCCTGGTCCATGGGGCCCACAGCACTGCATATTTTCCATATCTCCCTGCTCTACCACACCCTGAATTGTATTTATTTGAAGAATTGGTGCTCCTCAGGTTTTGACTGGCAAAGCACACCTGATTTAGCTCATCAGGTGCGACTAGCAGGGAGATAAGGAAAAGATGCAGTGTTACGTAAGTCTTGAGGAGTAGAACTGAGAATCTATAGTGAAGTTCTGCTCATCTTTTTAAAGTGATCATGCTCTGCTTTGAAGTTGAATAGATGCTGATATAAAAGGCTCAAATGCAGAGTGAATTTCAAAGCAAAATTAAAGTCTGTAACACATTTACAGCATGTGCTTATTTGCACTCCAGCAGGGGTAGATATTAGTCAGTTGACAGAGCATTTTACTTCACCTAGCACTGACTTCTTGTACCCGTGTCTACACCCACGGCTTCTTGAGAGATATCTTCATGTGTTGCTGTCTTCACCACGGATTCCCAATCAAATCCTCACATACCTCAACTACATACAGATTTCTATGCTGTTATCAAGTGCCCTCCTGACACATGCCACTATTTTGAAATCTATAGGCTTGCGTGGGAAGATTTAGGAGTGTCTCCTGGACAAGGCGAGCGGCGACTGAACGTCCAGACTGGTGGACGGGTGGATACTGGTCATCTTAACCCACACCCTGAATCCGCTAACAGAGGTACAGCAGCCACCTTAGCTAAGTGCATTCCCTGAGGCCCTGGTCCAAATCCCTGCTTGACCCTGGCTGATAAACTATGCTATGGATAGACCACAAGAGGGTTTTCCCTTTAAAGTAGAGGTGAGTTCAAAGTTTCCAAAAAACAAATAGTTTTTTGGGGGGAGTTTTTTNTTTTTTTTTTTTTTTTTTTTTTGTTTTTGTTTTTTTGGACCAAATATGTTTTTTTCTTCATGCAAAACATCAGAGTCTCACCCAGCATTCATATTTTTCTCCAACATTTAATTCTTGTCAAGGTGGGAAAGCTCAAACAACCAATATGATGATCATCAAAATGTTACATTAGAATGAAGTCACCTTAAATACTTAGATAGAGAGAGATAGAATAAGACAGGAGGGATGTGATGAAGAGAGACAGAAGGACAGAAAAAGAAGAAGAGCAGGACGGACAATATAGGAACAGACAGAAAGAGACTTGGTGACTTCAGGAGGCTCCAGGTTTGGCGTTCTGTTAAGCCCAAGGAAGTCTGGCCTGTATCAGCTGCCTGCAGACAGTAATTGCTAATGACTGCGAAGGCCCTGCACCAACATGTTCTTGGAAGGATAGGATTAACACGCTTTGGGTACCTCGGACCAGAATTGAGGAGCAGATAAGAATTTTGGGGGCCTTTGGGAGGTAATGTTCAAATGAGGCTCTCTGGAGAGGATACATCAAGAGGTCATGGCATGAAAGTTCACCTTGTAGCTTGACAAGGAGTAGATTTCACATTTCTTTTGGTGTGTGATGGCTTGTTTTGCTCAAAGAAGTTCAAAAATGTATTTCCTAGTTTGCAAATATGTGATGAAACAAACCATTATGCCATTTTCAAATGCTACAAGGCAATCAGTAACATACTGTAAATGTCACATTTAAAAAACAAACAAACTTTTAACTGTCTCCTTCAGCTGAGTCAGTGCAACATAAAATATAAGAACATTTGTCGCTTCCATCAGTTGAATAAGTAAGTGCAGGTATATTACTGAGGTTATTAACTTTTCTTTATGAACATGAACATGCAATCATGCAAACACCTTCTACAATGTCTGATAGAGCTTTTGTTGAGCCGTATTTCTCTTTCCATTATGACAGTCCCNCCCCCCCCCCCCCCCACACACACACACACACTTTTTAAAGAGAGAATGGTGAAGGTGTTGGTCAACAGGTCAAAATTAAGGTCAAGATCTTCAATTCTGTCTGATGAAGCCCTTGCTGGTCAAAACGATGCATCGATAAATACTTAGCAATTTTCTAAATTCTCTCTTTTTCCACATGCAAATATACAAGAAAACACTTTACAAAGAAGCAGATAACGTCAAATATTCATCTAATCGGCATTTCTTTGAACTGTGAGAGGAAATCAGAGCACCTGGAGGAAATCCACACAGACTCATGGGGAACATTCAATCACAGAAAGATCTCAGCTGGATTAGAACCTAGGACCTCCTTGATGTAAGGTAATGGTGCTAATCTGCAGAGAATATACCAGGAAATAGCATTATAAATGTATATGTGCCGCTTTTGTCTTCTTCTCTTTTTTGCTTCTTTGTATGTTGGTTTCATCGCACCCCATTGTTCATCTGCAGTGGTTGATGCCTGTGAGAACAGCAGCCGACCATAGCATGGTAATTCCTGTACAATGCTTCAAGTCAGCAGTCCCTCCCATCTTATCGGGACCTGCAGCTTGGCCAGATCGTGCAATATAAGGTGGGCTTGCTCAGAAAAGAGACGCCAGTTCTTTTTTTGTGGGTCCACATATTGTTTTGTCTTGGCCTGTATTTATTTAGATGTAAATCAGTGAGCAAAAGTGTTACATCCTGTCCTTGTGTTGTGGGCTGGGTGGACTGAGGCTCATTGTGGAGGAAGTCAGTCCCATCAAGATTGGAGCAGTACAGATTGTTTTCCATTATAAGGCTGTTTAATGATGTGAGAGGTTGACATCATTCAGCCTTGCCTTCTGAGGTTTAGATGGTGAGAAAGAGCTTCCACACCCATTGTATCCATTACTAGGCATTGTAAGAATGGTGGACGTCTTATCATTTTTGATCTAATAATAAGCTTTATTGTGCATCTAATGTGTGCATATGTTTTTTGCTTACTCTTGTATTAAAGTAGTAAAATATTTTCATGCTATTACTGCATAAATGATACGAAATCACATAAAAACACACACACACACACACACACACATACACACAAAAACACCATGAAAAAAANAAAAACACACACACACACACACACACACACACACACATACACACAAAAACACCATGAAAAAAAACACTTGTCCTCTATGGATACTGCAGGGCCAAACAGTAGCCCTTATGTCACCTTTATTTGACCTGTGACTCCTTTCTCTTGGGCTAATCAGTCTAATGTTAAAAACACTCACACATTCATCAGATGCAGCATCATTCCACTAGGTTTTGTCATATCCAAATCAGATCATTCTTACTGTACTGGAACACATAAATAAACAAGCAAACTGTATGGTGTGCCCCCAAAAATAATTAACATTTTGTCAAAATCAGCTCCGTTTGACAGAGGAAAATGGAGCAACAGCTGGAGTGTATGACCAGACTCAGAGGTCAGACATCTAAAGGCCATCTGCTAATCCTCAGCACTCAGTCTGTCTCCTTGTACATCCCTTTTACTAGATGTTTAGTTGTCACCCAAACATCACAGCCTTAACTTAGTGATAGTAGAGTCTGACTTTGTTTGGCCCGTGTCCTCTCTTGCACTCTCACACTGACAGAATTGCTGTTGTCATTCACTAATTGATGCATATGATAGTATTAATCAGGATGACATAATGAGATGCAACACAATTCTGAACATCAGGTTCTCAAACAGAATCTGAAAGTTTTTGGAATTTGAAGGTTTTGAAAGCCCCAGTTTCATAGAGGTCCTCTTCTTAGCTGTCCAAGAAACTGAACAGGTGAGCAGGGTGGACACTGAACTACTTCAATGCCACAGTTAGGAAAACAGTCTGCAAGTAAAAACACTGCTCATTAGCCTAGTTTGTACAACTCAACGAGGCTTGGGTACCTCTGGAACTTGTAAAACATAATCCCTTTGTTCAAATAAATGCAACTGATGTGCAAAATACCTGAGGAAATATATTCCACAAAAACATTACAACTCTTGCTCACTTCCTTTTGTATCAAGCTCTGGACTTTTCAACCAACCTTTGTAATTTGTTATAAAGTAATAATAATGATTTTCTCTTGACATACATAAATGCATAATCATTCAGTGAAACATAAATAATCGCAATATCAATCAAAGAAATCACATCTGCAACCAGTGTGACATTTATGTTTCTTTTGCCCTTTCCAGGCTTCCGTAGACATTCCTTCACTGTCAGTTTATATTCGGTGAGAAACAAGCATCGATAAGCCAACAATCTAGCTCAAAGTGTAAACCATGGAAGAAATTAGCAACATTGAAGTCGTCCCGTGCGAAGACTCCAACTATATGACGCCATTCAGGGTGCACTATAACCAGGTGAGTCTAAATACAAGCTCCCTTGTCTGATAGTAGCTGATGGATGCTATGTGCTAGCCCAACCCCCCATTCATTTAGCAGCTAGCATAATACGGCTAAGCTTGCCTGTAACACATTATCAGCAACAATTTGTGGGATTCATAACTACATTAACTAAGCCTTTGTATTCGTTATGTTTTAACGGCTTTTATAACTGTGTGACCTGAAACCTGACCAGAGGCTGCTGCAAGGGGCAGCCACTGTAAAAGCTAGTTAGCATGCTAACAGGAGCCTGCTGCATAGATTTGGGACCAACAGCATCACCGTTAGCACATGCTTTATATTAGTGCAGGGAGGTTTAGACAACATTAGCTACTTGTGTTAAATGAGAAGGGGCATTGGATAGCTTCACTTCAGTCTAGTTGATTTAATTTTCAAATTAACTTAAGCAGTGTGTCTAAAAGCAGACTGGCTTGTGTTAAGTTCTACATATTGGATCCTCACCTGCTCGGTGTGAATTTACATCATTAATGAAAGTCCAGGTCCAGTAAACACTAATAACATGAGACACTACATAGATATACTAACACTGTCCACTTTAACTAATCATATACTAATACATGGGTGTCAGTATATCCAAAGATGAAGCCAGTAAGTTTGTTTGTGTTGTAGCATTGGTTCTAAAACTGTGTTACATGTTCCACCGGTGGTACTTGAAGCTCCCACAATTTTTTTCATTTATATGTATAATTGAACCCGTATTTTTTCCTAATTTGGGATTACTGTTGCCTATACTTTTTAATACATTTATTAGGCTATGTAATAAGTACATGTAATTAAATTTGTAAATTTGACTGTTCACAATTTAATGAGTTGAATTTTTTTTATTTTATTTGCAATCTAACATTTGGGTTGAACTCGAAGTTGATCTTTTATCATGGCCAAGTTCAAATTAAAAGCTTACAACTGTGCTTGACTTATTGAGAGCCAATGTCGACCATCACTTCCAAGTTCTGTTAAGACCCATAAGCCACAAACCAGCCACAGGCAGACACTGAAATGTCTCCAAAATTAGGCTATTTTGTCTAACTGCATTCCACTTTGTCCTGCAAACAAATGAACACTTGATACTCAGAGTGGAAAATGAGCTTTTCAATTGTTGTGCCACTGTATATTTTAAAGTGACAAAAGCTAAAGGGGCTGCTGTTAAGAAAGGTGCTCTTTTGTTGCGATGCTTTCAATTTAATCAGAACACTCAGTGACCGAGGCACTCATGGTGAGGGGAGCTGAGCAAGGAGTTTTTACCATTTGGGGTTCACACCTGTGACAGGAGAGGGGGGGTTAAGCTTGTCAAGAGAATGGCAGAATGGCTAAGACAGCAGATGGACAACAAAAGAGATGATGGTGGACTCCCTGTTCATCTTGTCCTCCCTTTCATCCCCATCATCTCTCCTGTGCAGCTCAGAAGGGGGCGTTCAGGGACTCCCCACAAAGCCTTTTCAATCAGGGAGGGGAGGTGAGCATCTCTTTCTGAGCCTTTTATGTTGCTGGACATCTGCAGCCTGGCCATGGTCACTCACTGGAATACATTCACACACTTCGAAAGTCAGTAATGTCATGCCTAAGAGGCTCTTCTCAGTATTAGTATTTATTGGTGCTTTGTTTTCTCTCCTTTTCTGCATTTTACAAAGCAGGTGATTGTCCCTCGTTGACTCTAGGAAACCTCTTGCTTATAATAAATTACTGCTTCTTATGTGGATCAAGCAAATTATATTCCAGTTGTTCATCATAATGATGTAATTATTCATCTTGAATTATTTATCCTCTATAGCTTACAGCCAGTGGCCCTTACCACTCAAATGAACATGAGCTCCAATCAGATCTTAAAGCAATAGGCCTTTATTTAAAACAGTGTGATTAGTACCAGGCCTTTATGTCTAAATTTGCCTTTTAAAATGTTTTTTATATTTTAATTAGAAGCTGTTCCATGTTTTTTGCTGTTACTGCTTTTATTCTTTTGCTACAAAATGAACTTGTATTTTTGCACTACTATGTCATGTCACCAAAAAAAAAAAAAAGNAAAAAAAAAAAAAAGCCCAAAACAACTCTCCAGTGGTTCATGAGACAGAATCGACACCTTAGAAGGCTTTTACTATGAAACCTCTGTATGTTCTGGCAAACATGTTAAACAGAGGTCAAATTATCTAGGCAATGGCCTAGATAATTGTCAGGAACTTTACAAAACAACATACAATACAGAATAAGACGTATAGCATGTATGGTGGGTGAGGAAATGCATGTGCAGAATGTTTGATCATTTACACTCTTGAACAAACTGACTGACAATCGCATCATCTAGGCTGATTAGTCAGAGTATAAGCATACTGTTATATGCTGACTCCAACTGATTATGGTGTTTACATGATGTTTGAAAACATTGGCTTATTGCCTTAATCAGAGTAGAGTGGCAGTTTAACATGCATCATGGAGTAAATTTATTTGATTTGGAGGGATGCTTGATTTGGTTTGAGGTCTAATGCTTTCTGTGGATGGAGTTCACTGGAGGGGGTTTGCACTGTGCCCTTGATTCTGTCCTTGTGCTTTTATTCACACTGTGGCAACTTAAATTCATCAGGGGCTGCAACAAATGACTATTTTCACTACAATTTTTTTTTCCAATTATTTATTTTTGGTTAATTTTCTGTCATTCAACTAATCAACTAACTAATCATTTGGGCTCTAAACTCATCATTCCTGGTCCATCAGTTTATGCAGATTTGACTGTCACATTAGCCTTAATTTGATACCTCTGTCATCTTTAAAATCTGCCTGTCGTTAGTTTCCTGGTTATAAATTTTTGTATGTGCTAGCTTTGCTGCCTTTGGGCAAATAAGTACAGAAGCTAAATCCAGAAAAAATTTGGGGAGCACATGTTGGGATTTAAAGAGTGCTATTGTATTTGAGAGCAGAACGCTAGTTAATTTTTTCTTTTCTTTTTTTTTTTTTTTTTNTTTTTTTTTTTTTTTTGTCTGTTGCAGCTGCCAGCTTTTTAATGTACCCAGCGCAGGAGTATGTGTGTGTGTGTGTGTGCGTGTGCGTGTGCGTGTGCATGTGTGTGTGAGAAAGAGAGAGAAAGATGGTTTTTAGACTTTAAGCACCTAAAAGATCAAGGCCATACATCCCTCTCTACAATAGCCATTCACACAGGAGCCTGTCATTTCTGATGCCCAAAGCCAGAGGGACCACATTAATTTCAAGGTACTGTGTAGCCCCCCCCCCCCCCCCCCC